>JAIUZE010008780.1:0-18305 GCA_022085475.1 Heliosperma pusillum | reverse complement strand
TTCCGATTGTATTAGCTGCAAATACTCAATAAGATTGTTAGATCGCTCCCTCACCGCACTCAATAAAGCACAATTATATTAACTATCCAAACTAAATCTAATTAAACTATGACATTAATAATTAGGCTAATCGAAATAAAATTTACAAATGAAATACAAATAAATGCCGGGTTGCCTCCCGGTTAGCGCTGGTTTATAGCGGTCCCGCACGACCGTGTTACCTCAAAGTCATGGGGATTTATCAAGAGTGAAAAGGTCGACGACCTCTATCACTCCAATAAATGCTCCATCATAATAGATCTTCAAGTGTTGACCATTGACTTTGAAAACCTCGCCCTTGTCGGTTTGTAGCGTGACCGACCCAAACTTGTTCACCTCGGTAACTGTGAACGGTCCTGACCATCTGGACTTGAGTTTACCTTGAAACAAACGCAAACGGGAGTTAAATAATAATACTTTATCACCAACTTTAAATGCCCGCTGCAGGATATGCTTGTCATGCCATTTCTTTGTCTTCTCCTTGTAAATTCGAGCACTATCATAGGCATGCAATCGAAACTCATCAAGCTCGTTCAATTGCATAAGTCGTTTCTCACCCGCCAGTGAGGGATCCATATTAAGCTCTTTTATGGCCCACATAGCCCTATGCTCAAGTTCTAC
Organism: Heliosperma pusillum; assembly: GCA_022085475.1. NCBI lineage: Eukaryota > Viridiplantae > Streptophyta > Magnoliopsida > Caryophyllales > Caryophyllaceae > Heliosperma > Heliosperma pusillum. The sequence continues at coordinate 17,645 of JAIUZE010008780.1, read as the reverse complement.
CGGTAAATGGCACGCCTTGCCATAGACTAACCGATATGGAGAAGCACCAATTGGAGTCTTAAAAGCAGTTCGGTAAGCCCATAAAGTGTCATCGAGCTTACGACTCCAATCCTTCCTAGATTTACTCACGACTTTCTCAAGGATAGACTTGATCTCCCTATTAGAAACCTCTACCTGACCACTTGTCTGCGGATGATAACTTAACCCCCGACGATGTGTAACGCCATATTTCTTCAATAAAGAGTTAAGATGACGTTTATTGAAATGCTTTCCTCCATCGCTAATGAGAGCACGAGGAACCCCAAATCGTGGGAAAATGATCTTCTGAAACAGTTTCACAACTGCTTTGGCATCACAAGTGGGAGTGGCAATGGCTTCCACCCATTTGGAGACATAATCAACTGCTACTAGGATATATTGGTTACCATGGGAAGATGGGAATGGACCTTGGTAGTCAATACCCCAAACATCGAATATTTCAACTTCCAAAATACCCGTTTGAGGCATCTCATGCCTTTGAGAAATGTTACCCGTCCTTTGACATGCGTCACAAGAATGGACAAAAGTAGTAGCATCCTTGAGAATAGTCGGCCAATAAAAACCCGACTGCATAACTTTAGCAAACGTCCTTGAGGGACCATGATGACCGCCATATGAAGAAGAGTGACAATGAGACAGGATGGCATGTACCTCACCCTCTGGAATACATCGTCGATAAATGCCGTCGGCACATTCCCGGAATAGATAAGGATCATCCCAAAAATACCTCTTGACATCGTGTTGAAACCTCTTATTTTGCTGATAGGATGGATCTGGAGGCATAATTCCCCCAACCAAAAAGTTGGCATAATCGGCAAACCATGGAGTCTCCATGGTAATGGCAAGGAGATGATCATCAACAAACGAATCATCAATGGGGATGGAATCTCCCTCTTCAAACCTCAGACGAGACAAATGGTCAGCAACCACATTCTCAGCACCTGACTTATCCCGGATCTCCAAATCAAATTCTTGTAGCAACAAGATCCAACGAATGAGCCTAGGTTTGGCTTCCTTCTTAGCCAACAAGTACTTCAGTGCGGCATGGTCAGTATAGACTATCACCTTAGAACCCACAAGATAGGCTCTAAACTTATCCAAAGCAAAGACAACTGCAAGTAACTCCTTTTCAGTGGTAGCGTAGTTAACTTGCGCATCATCCAAAGTCTTACTGGCATAGTAAACTGCATGTAGCACCTTATCCTTCCTTTGCCCCAAAACAGCCCCAACTGCATAGTCACTGGAATCACACATTATCTCAAACGGCAATGTCCAATCAGGAGACTGGATAATAGGAGCTGAGATTAGAGCTTGTTTAATCCTGTCAAAAGACTTAACACACTCATCAGTAAACACAAACGGGGCATCCTTATGGAGAAGCTTAGTCAATGGTTGAGCAATCTTTGAATAATCCTTAATAAAACGGTGATAGAACCCCGCATGACCAAGGAAACTTCTAACACTTTTAACATTCACCGGGTACGGTAATTGCTCAACCACTTCCACTTTAGCTTTATCCACTTCGATGCCTCATCCAGACACCAAATGTCCAAGCACCACCCCTTCAGTTACCATGAAGTAGACCTGATCATGGGCCGGCTCGGGTCGGGTTTTGGCCGGGTATTGCTTCAAAAATTGGCCCATACACTAGGGCCGGGTCGGGTCGGGCTTATTAATCGGGTTCGTTCAGTTGGCCCAAACCCGGCCCACTCGGGCTAAAACGGGCTTTCGGGCTAAAACGGGCCATTTCATCTCGCAAAGCAATCATGAAGTGGCACTTTTCCCAGTTTAACACAAGATTGCTTTTCTCACAACGTCGTAAGACTTTAGTCAAATTAGCTAAACAACTATCAAAATCGGTCCCATAAACACTGAACTCATCCATATAGACCTTCATAATAGACTCGATATAATCATAAAAAATAGCCATCATACAACGTTGAAAGGTGGCGGGGGCATTACATAACCCACAAGGCATTTTTCGGTAAGCAAAGACACCATAAAGGCATGTGAAGGTAGTCTTTTCCTGATCGTCAGGATGAATGGGGATCTGAAAGAATCTCGAGTAGCCGTCTAGATAACAAAAATACTTATGACACGCTAGACGCTCTAACATTTGGTCAATATAGGGAAGAGGGAAGTGGTCTTACCTAGTAGCTACATTCAGCTTCCTATAATCAACACACATTCTCCACCCTATCACTAGTATAGTAGATATGAGCTCGTTTTTCTCATTAGTGACTACCGTAGTCCCTCCCTTTTTAGGGACTACCTGAACAGGACTGACCCACTTTGAGTCAGAAATAGCATATATGATTCCTGCATCTAATAATTTCTGCACCTCTTCTCTAACTACCTCTTGCATAGTGGGGTTCAAACGACGATGACCCTGCCTACAAGGTTTATGGTCTTCTTCTAAGTGGATACGGTGCATACAAAAGTCAGGACTCATACCCTGTAAATCGTCAATGCTATAACCTATAGCCTTTTTATGTCTTTTTAAAACCACCAACAAATCATTAAGTTGGCTTTCAGATAGGTTAGCACTGACAATTACAGGGTTCATCTCATGGGAATCAAGAAAAACATATTTAAGATGAGAGGGGAGGGGTTTAAGTTCAGGTTTCTTTACCTTGGTAACCTTAGGGGGGTTACCTAAGCTATAAACCTTCTGTAACTTGCAGTCCTCTCCTGTCAGCAGTTTTTCCATCTCAACTACTTCTTCACTCCGTGAGCTTCCAGCTTCAGCAGTGCTGGAAATTAAGGCGATCTCCAGAGGATCCCTATTCAAACATAAAGAAAGACAGTCATCAATAGATAAATCCACAATATCGACTCTATGACATGTCTCTTCTAACATGGGGTGTTTCATTGCATTATCCAAGTTGAAAGTGATTGTGTCATCCCCCACTGTTAGTGTAAGTCTCCCATTCTTAACATCTATAACCGCCCCCGCAGTATGGAGTAATGGTCGCGCCAAGATGATAGGAATTTGGGTGTCCTCAGCCATATCTAAGACAACAAAGTCAACTGGTATGAAAACTTCCCTACTCTAACCGGTACGTCTTCTAAAATCCCTAAAGGGTGTTTAATAGAACGGTCGGCCATTTGTAGGGTCATGGTTGTAACAGTAAGTTGACCCATATTAAGCTTTTTGCATATAGAAAATGGCATAACACTAACACTAGCCCCTAAATCACAAAGGGCTTTATCAATTGCCAAGCAACCTATATTACAAGGAATAGAAAAACTCCCTGGATCCTTTAGCTTTGGTGGGGATCTGGATTGCAACACAGCACTGCATTCCTCAGTAAATGCAACCGTCTCCACTTCATTAAAGGACCGCTTCCTTGTCAATATATCTTTCATGAACTTTGCATAAGCCGTCACTTGAGTAATCAACTCGGTAAAAGGCACACTCACTTGCAGATTCTTGACCACTTCCATAAACCTCCCAAACTGTTTATCAAGCTTGGATTTATGTTGGCGGTGCGGAAAAGGAAGTGCAATGGTAATGGGCTCGGCTTCTCTAGCTTTGGAAGATGAATTGGAAGTGTTTTCATCCTGATCAGGGGTTGCTCGATCGAGCAGAGGGCTTGCTCGATCGAGTTTTGGTGTACTGTAGCTTTCAGAAACTTCCCGAGACAAATCTGGGCAGATTTTCTGGGTTGCTCGATCGAGCAAGGGGGTGATGCTCGATCGAGCAACCTCTATTTCAGCCCCTTTTTCGCCTTTTTTCGAACTTTGATCAGCAACTTCCAAGCTTTCATTGGTTTCATCCCTTATCATTTCAGGGCCTTTGTAATGGGTTCCACTCCTCAAAGTGATAGCATTGGCTTGTTCATGTGGAGGGTGTCCTTGAGGAGGAAGATTACCGGGTTGCTTATGTGGATTTTGAATTGCCAATTGGGCAATTTGAGTGTCAACCATCTTATTATGAGCTATCAACTGTGATATCTGAGCATCTTGCTTTTGTTGGATCATAAGACTCTGCTGCAACATGGCTTTCAATTCCGCCATATCATTACTTGGAGGTGGTGGAGGTGGAGGTTGTTGAAAGTTTTGGCCACCTTGATTGGAACGGTTATAATTACCTTGGAAATTGCGATTCTGAGGAATCACATAAGAGGAACTTTGTTGCTGATGTGGCGGTGGAGTAGGATTAAGAACATTCTGACTTCTGTAGGAGAGATTGGGATGCTCTTTTGTCCTTTCATTGTAAAAATTGGAGTAAGGTGTACCTTGCTTAAAAGATTGAAAGGCAAGGACTTGCTCAACCGTACTCATACATTCCACTGCAGTATGCCCCATAGTACCACATCTTTCACAGGTTGGCTCTTGTTGAACCATGGCATGAACCGTTTGCTTATTTTCCAAGGACTTTGAAGTTTGTAACTCGGCAATTTTGGAAGTTAATGCCTCCAACTGAGCTACAATGGCATTATCCGTACCTCCCCTCCTCACATTACCCCTAGGATTCCCATACTCAGCAGTGTGAGTAGCCATCTCATCAATTAACTTCCAAGCATTGGCATCAGTAGTGTTATTTTGGAATCTCCCATTAGCAGCAGAATCGAGCAATGTCCTCTGATCGTCATATAACCCATTATAAAATTGGTTGCATAAGAACCAAGTATCAAAACCATGATGTGGAACAGAATTGACAAGCTTTTTGAAGCGAACCCAGGCCTCATTAAAGTTCTCTTGGGGACCTTGTTTGAAACTTGTGATTTGACTTCTAATGGCATTGGTTTTCTGAGGCGGAAAATATCTTTTGTAGAATGCAAGAGCCAAAGAATTCCAATCGGTGATGCCAAGTGCAGCCATATCTAACTCACTCAACCAATCTTCTGCCCCGTCTCGTAGTGAAAAGGGAAATAACACCAACTTGATCTGATCTTGTGTCACCCCACCCGTCAAAGGAATAGAGCAACAATAGTTAGTGAATTTCTCCATATGCTTAGCGGGATCCTCAGTAGGGCTTCCTCCAAACATGTTTCGCTCCACCAAAGAGATATAAGATGGACGAATCTCAAAAGTACTATTTCCCGTAGTAGGGAGTTGAAATCCCTTGGGAATAGATGCAACGGTAGGCTCCGAGTGGCTGGCTAGAGTAGGCATGGTTGTAGTAGGTGCAGAAATAGGTGTATCCTCTTCTAAGGACGGTTTTTCTGCGACGAATTTGGCGTAAACTGTTTCAAGCGTACTCAAGTCTTCCGCTTCTTGAATTTCCTTCCAAAAGTTTCGTCTAGAACGGAGAGTCTTCTCTGGTTCGGAATCGTAGGGCACGAGAACGGACCTAGAACACCTGGGCATAAACAAAAACTAAAGAAAAGGATGAGAACGGTCTCAAGGAACTTAGGTTCCCTGAGACGAAAAAGACAAACTAAGTAAAAACAAATAGAAAACTGTTGCCTCCCCGGCAACGACGCCAAATTTGATAAGGTTAAAGTCGCGTCTCCTTGATCAAAGTAAACCTAATTCACTACTAACTAATAGTCAACGGTAAGCAAGGTATCGAATCCACAGGGAGGCGGTAGTATTCTAATCTGTTAAACTAGGTTTGTCTCTTAAGTAACAATTTTTGGGTTTTGATTGTGGTTTCTAAACTAATAGCAATTAATAACAACAACTAAAGTAAACAATAACAACTAATAACAATAATAATAACAACTAATAATAAGCAATAACAAACTAATAAGGTTAAAAACAATGAGATTAAAAGTCAAGGGTCTCAGGTTCACTAGGATTATTATTCAGGGGTAAGGGAGTAATCAACTATCATGCAATAAAGTTATCTAAGGTCGCAAGATCGGTCGATTCAATTATGCCCTTTAGATCTACGATTAACATGCGGTCGCTATCATTAAACGAGTTCTATTCAATTATCGTAGCCTATCTTAGTCTTAACCCGGTCGGTGTCAATCCTAATTTGCAAGACTAGTTAATTAATCCTGGCCAGTAATCAAACAACTAGAATTAAAACGATAATCAAACGATAACCATGCAATTGCAATTCAATCAATTAATCTACCCCTTCTAACAATCCTAGATCCCCTTTCAACCCTAGAAAGGAATTTAGCTACTCATAACGATATAAACAACAACAATAATAATTAAAGTAAACATAATTAACAACAATGAAAAGATGAACAAAAAATAATTAAAGAACTAGAAGGCAATTAACTGAATAATAAAGAAAGATTGAAGAATACCGATTACAAGATGAACTAAAGACAATCGTCTTTGATGAATAAAATCCGGAGGCAAAGTAAACTAATTAGGTTTTCTAATTTAAAGCAATAAAGCATTGAAAAGCATAAGAAAGTATATCTAATTAAGAAAGACGAGCTTTCTTTTTATAATACAAAAGATCTAACTAATTAGGTTAAACTTAAGGAAAATAAAAGAAATCCGCCGTAATAGAGCTTGCTCGATCGAGCAAGGGCCTTCTGCTCGATCGAGCAGCCATGATACCGACTCGAACGAGCAATGTTGCTCTGCTCGATTGAGCAGTCCTTCATTTAGCTTGTTTCTTCACTTTCCTTCATTTCTTCTTCTTTTCTTCCTCGATTTCCGTGCCTAGCTTCTACGATCCAACTCCGCCATGCTCCATATCTACTAAAAAAGCTCCAAATGCATCCAATCTGCATTTAAACATAACAAAAGCGGCAGAATCGATATTCTAGCTAAAATAGCATAGAATAAGCAAGGAAAGACGGTAAATCGAGTTATTTGTGACTAGGGGAAGCATAAAATATGTATATAAATAGTGATCATCAATAGTTGTTGCCTATCTTAGGTAGTAAGAAAGGGTTAGGTTAAATTTAAAAACCCTAATTAACCATATGCCTACCTTGTATAACAAGAAAGATATTAGGTTAGAATCCTACTTAAACCATAATTAAACCTATAGACTCATTTCATGTATTGCGGCCTGATAACACCATATTTTACCGTTTTTTAACCCGCATTTTGTCTCTTATTTGATCTAGTTAATGTAGCGAGTTAGCCTTGTCGATTCATTTTAGCATTAAATATCACATTAGCCAATAAGTTATAAGTTATGCTACTTTATATAGTATTTTGCGGTATTGTTTCCGTCTTTGGTTTATATTGTAGGTAATAAATGGAGCGAGATCCGAGTAAGAAAGTTAGACCAAGACGGATTAAAGTGAGACGAAAATAAAACTAGCCAAATGAAAGCTTGGGCCATCAATTTGCCATCATGGACTATTTTGCATTTCATTTCTTTGTTGAGAAAGAGCAAGTCATGGGCTACTTTATTTTGGGCCTACCCACATGATTATTGACTCATGTTCAATGAGACTCCAATTTTGGAGCAAGGGCCACGAAATCAGAAGGAAAGAAAAGAGGAGAGCCTCACATTTTGTGGTTTATTCTTGGACAAGGGACAGAGAAGCAGACGAGAAAGAAAAGGGCATCATCAGAAGGAAAGAAAAGAGGAGTAGGAAATAGTAGGATAGAGTAGAAAATCACATTTTTTTCCTTCCCTCTCAAAATTAATTTAGATCTAATTTTATCATATGTAATAGATTAATTATTCCGGGACAAGATTTAATCTTTATGCAATTAATTCTTCATTCTAGTTCACTACACAATTTCCTTCAAGTTGGGTATAATTTTCTTTCCCTTTTCATTTTATTATTGTTAATCTCATGTCTTTGTTTAAGTTTATTTTAGTTGTTAATTTCATTAAAGTTTGTTACTTTGTTATTTAAATCATGTTTATGTTCTTTTTATTGTTAGTGGGTGGTTTAATTACTTTAGTTTTCACCATGTTAGAGTAGATTATTGCTAGGGTTAAAGGGGATCTTAAGTGGGATTAAATGGGTTTAATTATTGTGTTTTGTTAAGAGTAATTTTGTGGGTTACTTATCTTTAATCTTATGCACACTCCATGTTCGATAAAATGCTTGAAGTGAAAACTTGAGTCTTTCTCTATTTTTAGTCACTACTCTTTAAAGCGAAAGCTTCGACTAGTAGTAATTAGACGGCATGATTTTGATAGGATTGGCCTAATATGAGCGATAGCTTGCTTAGACCCGACCTAAGGGACCTCTTAGACCGAAAGGTTGAGACTTTACCTAGACTTGTACCCATCTTAATTACCTTATTTTGTATATGTTGAGCGTTGGATGTTTTCCTCTTGTCTTGTGCATTTATTACGTTTGTTGAATTGCTTAAATGAAAGTTTGGCATTTCTTATCGTGTAGACTCGTCATGGGCGAAAGCCTTGACTTGTTTGTTGATCGCACTTGACAAGTGGGTTGAGAATGGCTAAGGCGAAAGCTTGGCTAGACTCGACTCAAGGACCTTCTCTCATTGAAAGATGGAGACACACCTAGACCTCATCCTTCGTTTCACCTATCATTTTGTCTTAGACTTGACTCCACCTACTTAGGTGAACCCGAGACCCTAGCCGCCTCTCCTCATTTGTGTTCTGTGTTTAGTTTATGTTTACTAGTTTTTTTTTTTTAATTCATTAGCTTATTATTATCACTCACATTGTTTGTTTGACTAAACTAGAATAAAACCGAGACTTATAGCCTAACCCCACCGTCTTTTGTGGTTCGACCCCGACTTCCGCTATCGCATTAGTAGGGTTTATAAATTGTTTTTGCTTGGGCGGTGCGCGACAAAAAACCGCCCATCAAAATGGCGTCGTTGCCGGGGATGGTGCTTTGTTAGATGTAAGTCTTAGTTTAGTTTTGGGATTAGTCATATTTTATTGCTTTTGAAAAATTGAAAAAAAAATGTTGATTATTTATTACTTGCATTTTTAGTTTATAATTAGTCATTTGCATTTAGAGTCTTATATTCCACCATGTCTTCGTTCAATATTTATCAAGATGAAAAATGAATCATTCCATGAGTATCTTGCTAGGTTTGATTCTTATATCTCTGACGGTGCTTCTCGTGGCTACTTTCTTACTAAGTTTGAGGCGCTTTGCGCTTTATGTTCGGGCATGAATTCCGAAACTTGTAATTTGGCAAATTATATGAGTTGTGATCGAGTCTTTAACATGAATTGTACAGAATTTTGGAATTTCATAGAATTCATGGCTTTTCAATGCGAGGAGGTAGCTCACCAAGAGTATTTGTTTAATGATTCGACTCAAATGAATGATTCTTTTCCTCTTGATAATGAGCATAATATCCAATCTCAACATGTTCCCCACTTCCCCAACAATATGTGTGGTATGCAATCATTCTCACCTACTTGTGATACATGTAGTGGTGTGGGACATACCTCTCAAGTTTGCACTTCACCTTCTTATTTCTCATCTTATCCCAATGTAAATGCAATGTATAATGCCAATGTTGAACCTCCTTCTAATGAAAACATGTCACACTTTGATTGTTATCCAACTTCACCTCTTAAACACCAACTCACACCCAAAAATGACAAAAGTGAGTTCGATTTTATGAGAATTGACGATGATTCATGTTTGAATAATGTGTATTGTTCTCTTGTCAATGATGATATGAATGATATGTATTTGAATGAGCTTGAGCATGTGACATTTGATGTGAATCTTGATGATGAAAATTGTGTTGACAATGTTGTTGGTTGGAAAAGTCCTTGGGATGAGTATGCAATTCTTGATGTGCCCTTGCATGCTAATATGATGAATGATGATAATGATTTGCATGCCCTTGACTTCTCTTTTGAGCCACCTTGTCGTTTATCGATACAACCCTTGCCCTTCTTATGCCAACCTACACCTTATTTTGTTGATTGTGAGTTTGAAAGTTTCAACTTTGATGAAAATGTGTGATTGAGTGAACCAAGTTGTCTTGGTTTATGTGAATTTGAGAGGGTATCGTTTGAGGTGAACAATGAGGTGGTGGAGAAGGAGTTAGTCAAGAAGGATGATGAGAAAAACAAGTCTTGTAGTGTTTCTTTGAAGAACATTGAGGATATTGAGGATAAATGGGATATTGAGATCGATTTTCTTGAGGGGCCCCTTCTTGAGAAATTTGATATTGATTTTGGGATGCATGATGAGACTAGTGACAAAGAGAGTGTGAGTATTGATTGTGAGGAGGATTATGAGGTGCATCTACTTGATGGACCTATTCTTGAGAAATTTGAAGCTCCTTCTTGTGGTGAGGATGATTTACTTACCCTCACCAATGGTTTTCATGTAGTCTTTGAGGATCTTGAGAGTGAGATTAAGGAAGAGAGCATGCTTGAAAGGTTGTATACCAAGTGGAATGAGGAGCTTCTTGAGGATGATAGCTTAGATGAATCCACTTTGACTACCCCTTGTGTTTTGCTTGAGTCTCTTACTTTCATTGAGCATCTTGACTCTCCTACCTCTTGTGAGGCAACCATCGCAAGTTCTAATGTCATTGATAATGTTTTATTTGATGATGGTTGTGTTGATGACATGTTTAAATACCCCATCCCCGATAATCTTAATGCTTTTGATGTGCCACCTTCTCTTTTTGAGAAGAATATCTTTAATGTTGAAAGGTTGAAATAAAAGCCTAGGGATAAGGAGACTACTCAAGTCTCCTATATTGTTGAGTGTCCCGAAATGCTTCGTTTTTATCATCCTCCTCCCAAAAAGGAGGAAACATTTTATATCACCGAATTTGAGATTGACATGGAGGATGATAAAAACGAAGATAATTGGAAGAAGCTCAAGGATGTGAGCTACTATGATGAGGTTAAGGCCATGGGTAGCCTTGTATATAGATTGTGGGATCCAGGATAATTGTTTGAGCATGAGTAGGTTTTGCGGTTTCCTTAAAACCGCGCTTCTTGGGAGGCAACCCAAGCTTTTTATTTCTTGTCGTTTTTTCTTTTCTTATTGAAAAATTCCAAAAACATGTTATTTCTTTTCTTCTTCTCCTAGCATTTGCACCATTGAGGACAATGTCCAGTTTAAGTGTGGGGAGGAGATTAGTGTATAGATTATTTTTGAAAAATTTAAATTTTTTGAAAAAATCCTAAAAATTAGTTTGTATTTAGTTTATTTTGTATATATTGTTGTGTGTTTCCTCTTATCTCCATCCATAGGTTCTCCCCAAATCATAAGAAACACGAAATAGGGAAAATGAAGACGCTATGGTGAGATCTTTCCTATTCTTTTCTCCCTTATCTTTTTTTTTCCTCTTACTTGTTGTTTGAGGAGGACGAGATGTGTTGATGACGATGTTGTGGATTTTGTTGATTGGCGTGTGTGCCACCTATGTGCTGTTAGGAGATAGCATTAGCTTGTGTGTCATATAGTCGGTTAGAGCATGTGCATTTAGGTTGTATATATAGATTGCATCATGGCATATAGTTGCATTTAGAAAAATGGTCTTATAAATTGTCTTATTGGAAAACTTGTTGAATGTGCATAATCCATTCTAGCTACTTTTTCATTCATAAAGTGTTCATCTTAATCGTGGAAATTTAGACGCCCTAGGTTGTGCATTTCTAATGAGTTTTGACCCGTCTACTAAAGCCGAGTCATGAGTTTGCGCTTATTCCACCTCGACAACCTCAATTGATGTGAATATTCCGTTAGCTGAAAGAATTCTTAGGTGACCGTCTTACTATGCAACCAACCTTGATTCATTGTTCCTTCACTTCTACTCACAAAAAAGAAACAACACAAACAAGCCAAAAATATTGAGTCAAATATCATGTTTTCTTGTTTTCGTCGAGGAAATGCAAAATGGAACTTCTAAGGATTCTAGTGGGCCCACATCTAGGGTCCCGCTCGATGCCACTACGGTGGGGATACCCCTATTGTTGGTTCCGACCGCGTTTCCTTGACGAAAACCGTGTGCTATCATGCCAATAATTACAAGTCAAAAATGCAACTCAAAAAGAAAGAAAAAGAAAACCAAAAGAAAAAAAATGTAGAAATGAAAATTTTTCCAAGCAATAAGACTCAAATATCTTTTTCCTTTAAAATTTCTTGGATCATTTACCCTTGAGTTGCATAGTGAGACGGGACGACCCTTGTTTCTCATTTAGTTGAGAGACGTGAATCCCATATGCTATTGTGCTTAATAACGTCACGGGGATTTCATTTCCATCTTCCATTTTATCACCTTTGACCAAGCAAATAGTAGACGGGGCTCAAAAATTTTCATTAGACTTGCACCGCTAAGAGGCGAACACTTTTCTATGCTTTATGAGACTAGTGGCTTATAAGGATCATGCATTATTTAGGCGGTTTTCCTCTAAGATAATTCTGTCACATGGATGAGGCATGTGATTATTCTTTTGTTAGATGCATCTTTATCGTGTTCTTACGTGTTTATCATTTGGATGTATCGCGATTTTGAGCAAGCCCCCACTTGCCTTGCAAGGAAACACCACCCCTCATAGTGTTTCCTTGTGAGTTGAAGGGACGGAGAAGGCCCGTTAATTGCCTCTCATCGGATATTATTAGGATAAGTTAGTTAATTACTTATTTTACATTAAGGGTCTTTAATTTATTTAATGAGCTTACTCGAGGACGAGTAAGAGATAAGTGTGGGGAGATTTGATAACACCATATTTTACCGTTTTTTAACCCGCATTTTGTCTCTTACTCGATCTAATTAATGTAGCGAGTTAGCCTTGTCGATTCATTTTAGCATTAAATATCACATTAGCCAATAAGTTTTAAGTTATGCTACTTTATATAGTATTTTGCGGTATTGTTTCCGTCTTTGGTTTATATTGTAGGTAATAAATGGAGCGAGATCCCAGTAAGAAAGTTAGACCAAGACGGATTAAAGTGAGACGAAAAGAAAACTAGCCAAATGAAAGCTTGGGCCATCAATTTGCCATCATGGACTATTTTGCATTTCATTTCTTTGTTGAGAAAGAGCAAGTCATGGGCTACTTTATTTTGGGCCTACCCACATGATTATTGACTCATGTTCAATGAGACTCCAATTTTGGAGCAAGGGCCACGAAATCAGAAGGAAAGAAAAGAGGAGAGCCTCACATTTTGTGGTTTATTCTTGGACAAGGGACAGAGAAGCAGACGAGAAAGAAAAGGGCATCATCAGAAGGAAAGAAAAGAGGAGTAGGAAATAGTAGGATAGAGTAGAAAATCACATTTTTTTCCTTCCCTCTCAAAATTAATTTAGATCTAATTTTATCATATGTAATAGATTAATTATTCCGGGACAAGATTTAATCTTTATGCAATTAATTCTTCATTCTAGTTCACTACACAATTTCCTTCAAGTTGGGTATAATTTTCTTTCCCTTTTCATTTTATTATTGTTAATCTCATGTCTTTGTTTAAGTTTATTTTAGTTGTTAATTTCATTAAAGTTTGTTACTTTGTTATTTAAATCATGTTTATGTTCTTTTTATTGTTAGTGGGTGGTTTAATTACTTTAGTTTTCACCATGTTAGAGTAGATTATTGCTAGGGTTAAAGGGGATCTTAAGTGGGATTAAATGGGTTTAATTATTGTGTTTTGTTAAGAGTAATTTTGTGGGTTACTTATCTTTAATCTTATGCACACTCCATGTTCGATAAAATGCTTGAAGTGAAAACTTGAGTCTTTCTCTATTTTTAGTCACTACTCTTTAAAGCGAAAGCTTCGACTAGTAGTAATTAGACGGCATGATTTTGATAGGATTGGCCTAATATGAGCGATAGCTTGCTTAGACCCGACCTAAGGGACCTCTTAGACCGAAAGGTTGAGACTTTACCTAGACTTGTACCCATCTTAATTACCTTATTTTGTATATGTTGAGCGTTGGATGTTTTCCTCTTGTCTTGTGCATTTATTACGTTTGTTGAATTGCTTAAATGAAAGTTTGGCATTTCTTATCGTGTAGACTCGTCATGGGCGAAAGCCTTGACTTGTTTGTTGATCGCACTTGACAAGTGGGTTGAGAATGGCTAAGGCGAAAGCTTGGCTAGACTCGACTCAAGGACCTTCTCTCATTGAAAGATGGAGACACACCTAGACCTCATCCTTCGTTTCACCTATCATTTTGTCTTAGACTTGACCCCACCTACTTAGGTGAACCCGAGACCCTAGCCGCCTCTCCTCATTTGTGTTCTTTGTTTAGTTTATGTTTACTAGTTTTTTTTTTTTAATTCATTAGCTTATTATTATCACTCACATTGTTTGTTTGACTAAACTAGAATAAAACCGAGACTTATAGCCTAACCCCACCGTCCTTTGTGGTTCGACCCCGACTTCTGCTATCGCATTAGTAGGGTTTATAAATTGTTTTTGCTTGGGCGGTGCGCGACAAAAAACCGCCCATCACGGCCCATAAGCCCATAAGCCATAATCACAAAAGTAAACTGTAGTCCATCACGGCTCAAATAGAATAATCTTAGGGTTTAAGTTTGAACATATATGAAACTCTAGATAGCATGACAACTCATAAGTTGTTTTACCAATTAATGGAGAATTCTTAATGATTTTCAAACTAAGTAAATTTAAACTACAATCTACCATAAATACTTTTCTTTTAAAATATTATTAAAATCTTTATTCAAAACAACTTTAAGAGAGTAAAACAGCCGCATCAATTTTCGCAGCTCCAAGGTTATAGTAGAACCACTTATAACCTTAAGCTTGACAAGTAAGGTTATAGTTAAAACAATGATAACTTTACTTCCCAAAACTAGTCGTGAAAGATATCGTTATTGGACGACGATCTATACTACAAATTTTTATGGAGATCTTCAGTATGTGGATCATCACTTCATTCGAATCTTGAGCTCTTCATTTTGAGCTCCGCAAGCTTCTATAGAATCTTTATCTTCGATCTTGAGCTTGTCAAAGTATGGGTCAAACACCTATAATCTTGCAGTAACTTTGCTTCACAAATCATCAAGGTTATAGCATATCAAGCTATAACTTCAAATGCCAACCTTGCTTATCCATGCTTGACCATGCTCAATCTAACAAAGACTAAACAACCAATTACAAGCACAAGCATAAACATTTATAGATTCAAACTAGTCATTATCAAAACTATAACTATATGATTCAATAAGTTCTCCCTTTTTGATGATAACAAGCCTCTTAATGATTTGTGACTAAAGTAAGTTCCCCCTCAACATAATACTATAAAAGTCATAAAGGGTAGAACGCAAGATCAAGATGTTCAAAGCTAGAGCATAAGCATCTAAGGACCTTAAGATACTAAAGGTCTTGACAAGGAGCAATCTTCGGCAAAGACTCAAATCAAGGTTATGTCTTCCCCCTCTTGGCATCATCGAAAAAGACGAGAATAAACATGAAATGACTAGAATAATATCAACCAATGAAAGAATTAAATAGTCACACAAGCATATTATAGCAAAAGAAATTGTTCAAATGTCAAGTGCCAAAATACCAAATTGTTTAATACAACCCAACAAAATAAAGTGCCAAAATTGGCCGAATAGGATAGTTTTTAAAGAGGGCAGGGAGTGAGGTAATCAAGGGGCATGACCATTGTTAACCACATTGGGGCTAACATAGCCTGGGCGGGTTTGGAACTCGAGGAAATCCATTCGATCAAAGCATGATCGCACATGATTAGCCTCGGCGGTGAGACAGATGTCGAAATTGACCACCTTGCGCGTAAGAGCCTATGTAGCTTCATAAACAACACGCATGTCCTCCCGCATCATCTTCCCATTCATAACCAACGAGCCCCCTTGACTTGCCAGATTAGCCAACTTTTCATGATGATGAAACACATCCTGAGCTCCATTGATTGCAAGCGGCCATCAATACTCCTCATCCAGGAGACCACATCATCACTGACCCCACCAGTCCCTGCACTATTACCAACAACATTCCCCTGATGAATTGCACCCAAACCCGAGGCCCGAGTCTCGAATTTCTCTAATATGTTGGACATAAACGCGTCAAGCTTTGTGTCCACACTTTGTTGCACAGAGGAATTGTCCACGGGTTTTTCTCCAGGTTCACCCTTAACCACAAACACCAACTTCAGTCCCATATCACCAATACCCATTAATTTCAGAAATTTGTCATACATACCATCCCATGACAACAACCCATAACTCTTAGAATCAACAACCTTTTAATCTCCAAAAGACGAGATATCCACATACCATATGTTACATCAGTGGTAGTGGATGGCTTGTCCATAGTGACGGACATACTTATTAGATAAATGCGATGAAAAACAGTTAATGGAAGATGGATTTTCTTGGCCTCAAGCCACTGACAGACAACTACCATCACGTAGTTAGAGACCTTGTCCCGACCACCTTTTCTTGGTAAAATAGTATTCCAAAGAAAATTTAAAAATAATTTCACTTTAGGAGAGAAATTATTTGTGAAAACATGACCAACCGACGACACACGCTCATCAAAATACCTTTTCACCACCATCTTCTCCTTCTTAGTCACATTGTTCCACTTTTGACCCGGGTTAATTTCGATTCCATCATCAGGAACCCCAAACGCTGAGCAAAAGTCCGGAATAGAGACAACGACATCCTTAACATTAACCACGGCATGCAAAGACCCATTTTGAAATGAAACAGAGGCGTAAAAATGAATTACCTTAATTGGATAGATGGGACCCGAAAACTGACATAGTTGGAACCATCCCTGAAAATCCAACAACTGATCAAAGAACCGAAAAGCTTCTGCCTTGTCATGCCACCCTTTGGGATAAAACCGGCCGCCGTGAATCGAGTAGTTTTTTACTCTGTTGACAAGAGTCCGTTCACTGTTAGTGAGACAAACCTTGTCAAGCTCGGCCTCCATTGCATGATGCATGGCTTCTTGGAATAGGGCATGCTTATGTCGTCGCTGCCTCGAACCACCGGTACAGGAATATCGTCCTCATCCTCCTGATAGCATGCCTTCCCTTTACTGTGACAACCCTCGCGAATGCGGAATAATAAATCAAACAAGCATGCGAATTATAATGCGTAAATAGGTAGTTTTTTAAAAACTTTTATACATGCAAGTTAAATAAAACGAGGAGTGTCAAAATATTACAAACTAAGTACGGAATATACAATAAAGAGACGGGGTCTCTTAAAATGTTAGCAAAGAACAAGTGTTTAACCAAAACTAGCTACTATCGTCTAGAGGTGAACTTCCAGGGACAACGCCCGCTAGCTCACACACGAACCCCAAAATATCGTATCCAAAAAGTCATCCAAAGCAAGCAACCTGTTCATCCATGAAAAACATGAATGCCACAGTCAGTGGGGAGTAACTCCGGGTTCTCCCAGCCATATCACATCAAACGAACATATAAGGGAATACAAAAGTAAAGCATGCATATATATAGATATACATGTGAGATACAATAAGAATAGATAGGCAATACGAGATATAATGATAAGATCATGTGGAAATCAAATCCGTAACCATCATGTTATTCAACGACTCGGGAAAGACACTATTAGGCAATCGAATACACTCACTAGGGCTTGCATCTCACCGTTAGCGGTATAAGATTGATAAGATTGAGACTCGACAGACAAACCAAGTCAAGTCATGCGATGATCACATAAGATCCAACATATTATCATCCATTCACGAACCAAGACAATGACGGTGTCCAATCATGCAATGACCATGAACAATATCATGAAATCACGCATTCAAGAACGACACAAGACGACA
>JAIUZE010008779.1:0-14872 GCA_022085475.1 Heliosperma pusillum | reverse complement strand
GAACATAAAATCAACATATTCATTACATGTTATTTTATTAAAACTTCTAACATGTGAATTATTAAATCATACAAAAACCCGTTTGACTTAAAGGATATAAATTTAAACTACGATCTCGTATTATAATTTCTAACATGTGAGAAATAATAATTTTGTGAAAAAACCTTTTTAATTAAATATTTTACTTATTAACATTTCCCACTTGCTAAATATTACAAAACACGATAAAAATAACGTTAAACTCAAAAACCGTCACAAGTCCCAAAGTGGGACCCACGGGATGATTTTGGGCCGGACCTAACCTGGGCCTGGACTGGGCCCACGGGCCTGGTTGGGCTGTTTTGACTGTTTTTACAACTTTACTAAAAACCGTTTCTTAATATTTCCCGCATGCTTTAACATAATTAAAACCCGTCAAAACAACCACAAAACAATCAAACATCGACACAACCCAAAGACCAAAACCCGGACACACCAAGGACCAACCCAGACCGGTCTGGACCGGGCCTGAACCGGCCTGAACCGGCTGGTTTGGGTCCGGTTTCCAGCCACCTTATCCGGCCACCACCATCATTCACACCAAATTATTCCTAACATGTTTTAATTAATCAACAACCATTTTAACATCCAATTCAACCATCAATCATACAAAAATCATGATTATGAACAAATCATAAAAATATGTCAAGAACACTAACTTGTTATAAATTCATACAACATGATAAAAACAACTACTTATCATGTTACTACCAAAAATTCTTAAATAACCACAACATGAACAAAAACTAAAAGTATGAACCAAAAACAAAAGAAACAAAAGCTATGTAACATTAATTCGTCGAGTAACTCGGAATCGTTACCTTAGCTAGCAAGACCAATTAGCATCAAAATAAGAAGTATAAAATAAGAAACCCGTCTACTAATCTTCACCCAAAATATACGAGTCTCCAAACTCGTCTTCAAAATCTTCCCCTATAAGAAATGACATGAAAAACATTATTAGAACTTAAACTTGATTTTCCATAATTAAATGTTGAAAACGATTTTGACGGAATTGAAAATAAACCGTACTAGAAGATGGAGAGCGAGGAAGAGATTCTAGAAATATAAGTTAGGACGGATTTAATTAAGAAATGAAGGTTTTATGATGATTTTGCTCAAGAACGACGAAGAACGGATGAAGAACGGCGAAGAACGCTCAAGAACGATTAAAGAAAGTGTTATTTAGATCTTAATTTGATTGATTGTAAAATGAAAAGTTGTTGGTGAGTAATGTTGGGTGGGTGAGCCGTGTGTTTATAGAGAAATAATGAGTCGGGTTTTGAAATTGTTGTTACGGAATTGACTCGGGTTTAATAATTATATTACGGTAATTAATTAGATATTAAGTTAATTAAATTAAATATCAAGATATTATGTTATTGTAATCAAAAGTAATGAAAATATCAAGGTCTAAGAGAGGGTGAGAGTGCCGTGTGGTTTTGTGATTGTCGGGTCAGTTTTGTAAACGATTTGCGTATTTTCCGTTGACGGATCGATAAAGTAACAAATATCTAAGATATTTGTATTAGTTTAATCGAAAGAATTAAAATATATCAAGTGAGTGGAAAACGATGACATGGGCGCGTGACTCATGCCAAAGTCGAGTTTCGAGTTTGTTACGGGATTTACGATGAGTCGGGAATAGTTAAATGTTCCGGGTTTAAACCGTTAAAACCTTATTTTAAATTCCGAATAATTCAAAATGGATTTATTAAATTATCATAAATTCTAATAAATCTAAATAAAAATAAATCAAAAATATTATTTTTTTAAATAAAATTTCGGTCTTCAAACTTATAAGGCGAGTCGGGAAAAAGTCAACGAAAGTCAAAGTTGACTGAAAAATCCAGAAAAGTCAAAAATGACTTAAAAGTCAAGAACAGTTTATGACGACTTAAAAGTCAAGAAAACTCAATGACGACTTTAAAAAGTCAAGAAAAGTCAAAGACGACTTAAAAGTCAAGAAAAGTCAAAGATGACTAAAAACGGGATTTTCATGAAATCACTCAGAAATTCCAAATACGAACTCGGAATTTCAAAATACGACTCGAAACAATAAATTCTATTTTAAAAACTTAAGTCTGCTGAAAAGTGTTAGTAAATATTTTTACTAGAAAAATTGGGTACTTTTCGGGTTGTTACAACCCCTATCTCTTTAGACGCCGATCTAGAAAGAACTCTGCGTAGGAGACGAAAGCTATTCAACGAAATCTCAAAAGCTTCTGATACTTCAAAGTTTAGATCGTATTCGTGAGAAATACTCGGATATTTTATCTAATCTCGAAGGAGAAGAAGATCCATTCTCATCTCCATTCTCAAAAACCAATCAACTTTCAAACAACACTTCATCTTCATCTTCACAAAAGAAAATGGTTCGACTTTCAGACCATTCCAAACCCACAGCAGATACACTTTCAAGGGGTATCGCTACACCCCAAATCGCAACCCAAAACTTTGAAATCAAATCTGCCTTCATTAACCTTATAGAAAGAAGCCAATTTAGTGGCAATGCCACAGAAGATCCCAACCTTCATGATCGAGCCTGTGGCAAGCCCAATACAAAGATAATTTACCCAGACTAGGCTAATAACAAATTAATTTAAGTAGGGAAGTAGGGGTCGATCCTCAGGGAGATGGTGTTTCCTATGGATTCTGAATCGTCTCACAATTGAGTTTTATCTAACGATTTTCTGGGTTTTGAGGTTTTGAATTCTAAACTAATAAAGAACATAAATAAAAACAAAATAAGAGTAAATTAAAATGCAAACAATAAAACAAATGTTGAATTAACAATAATGGGAAGCATCTAGGGAAGTAGGTTCACACATGTAGATTGACATATTGATGAAATTGGATTTAGGATATGCAAATAATTCATTGCGCGTTCGTAAGAATGGTGTGTTCATTACAATCATAGATCAGATGGTCTAGCAGGCATTTAGGCGATTTACTAGGTCTTAATCCACTATGTCATGCTTTGTCTATTCAAATCTCGTATGTCTACTTTGGAGAAAAATTCCATACTAGTCAATGATTGTGATCAGGAATCGTCAACTATCGTTAAAGTCCAAACATGCATAGACACAATGTTTTAAAAGCACAATTTCTTTTATCCAATTGTCATATTTTAATCAATCTAACATGGCTACCCTACACCCTAGAAAGGTGACTACTCACTCATGATTATATTTATGTTTAAGATGATATTAACAATGAAAACTAGGATAAACATGTTTAGTTGGTTTTTGACAATAATTTAAGACTCTTTATAAGGCGATAATAACGACGCTATTTGACAATCTAAAAATGAAAATACGATTATAACAACATGGAAATGAATCTAAATGATATGAATAGAAAATAACAATCAAATGGAAAACAATAAAGGATAATAAGCAAAGGATAAATTAGGAATACCTAGGGACGATCAACAACGAAAGTGATAACGATAATAGAAATCCCTTGCATACATTAATCGTTCCTTGAATTACAATTCTTGAACCCAACAAAGTAGATCACAAAGATTGAAATTCTTATTGAACTAAACTAATGTTTTGATAAGAAATGGACAGAAATAAACTAAGAACAAAAGATAAAAGAAGAAATGATCTAAACTAGAAAGACTAACAACTAAAGAGAAAAGAAAAGATTATTCTAAAGAAGATTGTAAAGAAGATTGTATATGATGCGATTGAGATGGATGTGGATGATTTGAGAAGAGGGCTAGAGCATCTATTTATAGTATTAGGGTTTCGTGAAGAAGAGGTCGGGCATTAAACACATAGGAAAAAGATAGGAAGTTGTAGCCGTCATGCTCGGATCAGCACACATCCCCGATCGGGTACACACTTACCCGATCGAGTAAGTGGTCTTCTGGAAGCTCTTGACTAACATTTCATCTTCCTTTGCTTTGACTTGACTTCCAACATCCCCCTTGACTTCTTCAAGCGGATTTGTTGATAGGATTTGATGTAAAGCGATGAATATTGATTGATCTTCCGGTAACTACGAAACCGTCTTTGCTTCTTCTCTCTTTCGAATTAGTGAACCCTCTTGAAATGCCTTTCACTTGGTCAAGCTTGCTTCTTCAAATTGTCGGGTTCTAGGCAAATGCTCGGGAATATAGAAAAAGGGCGTAGAAACGTCACTTTCCCTACAAAACAGGTTAGAACTTAGGAATTCGCCTAGAAGACGATATTAGCTCATAAAGTGGCTTAATAAAGCACAAATGACATACAAAACCGAGCTAAATTGGGTGTTAAAACCATACAAATAATCACTTATCAAACTCCCCCAAGCTAAACCTTTGCTTGTCCTCAAGCAAACATAACAATCAATACCAGGACAAGGGTTGCAAGCATTGGCTACTACACCATCAAGAAACAAATCTCAACGTAGAACTTTGAAAACATAATGAATCATAACCCAAAAGTAATGTGGGCAAGAATGATACAAAAACATGGTTGAGATTTACATAACGGCGTAGCACAAAGAATTTCACTACAGACTTTTCGGCTCTTGCATGATCTTTTGAAAATTGGACTCTCACGGTACACTCGAACACTTATGTACACTCGAACACTCGAACACTTACTAACACTCGAACACTAATTGAATGCTTTTCATGCTTTGCTTGCTTGTTTACTATGCTATCATGTTACATTTCCCAAACTTAGAGCTTTCAAAAGATAATGATTCAATATTCATTGAATTGTGCATACATGGGGAAGTCTTGTACACGGTAGGCATGGAATGAATCTATAGATGAGTACGCTTGATCTTGACATTTGGCAAGTTACATATATTGTAAGGTAGAACCTCCTTAGGCTGGTACATCTATACCCAGTCTCATCTAGGTGTGTGTAGTTCTCCTTGTGATGTGTGTCATGTCAAAACGCATAAGTATGGTTCTCATTTCATTCCTATAAGCATTGAATTCATGATTCACTAAGATTTGAAGCCTTTTTCTCTTTGAAATACCCCTCAAAATAAGCCCTTTTATACAAATGCTTCACAATAATAGCTACATATAAAAACTGCCTACCCTGTTGAGCTAGTAGCTAGACTATGGTGTATGGGTGCTCTTTTGAGAAGATTTTGTTCCTTGATGTCAAAGTGAATTTGGAAGAACCAAAATGTTCAAGAAGAAATGATATGTTCAGAAAAGAAAAAAATGAAACGAAAAGAAAAAAGAGAAACGAAAAGAAACAAAAAAAAGGAAGAAATAAAAGAAGAAGTTGTGAGTATCTCCTAATAAATGTCAAGTCAATATTCAGAAGGAGTTTACCCTTGTGTTTCGTGTGTAATAAGCCAATTTGTTGCTTTTAGGCTTCGT
This sequence comes from Heliosperma pusillum, assembly GCA_022085475.1. NCBI lineage: Eukaryota > Viridiplantae > Streptophyta > Magnoliopsida > Caryophyllales > Caryophyllaceae > Heliosperma > Heliosperma pusillum. The sequence continues at coordinate 9,495 of JAIUZE010008779.1, read as the reverse complement.
TATCCGTCTTCTGGGAAATTGATCGAAAGTTTGGATTGAGTATTCATTTATCATTGGCCAATTGCTAGCTTACTCTAAACTTCACATGACCATAACTATTTGTCCACCTTTCACCCATTTCCCAAAGCCTTCTTCTTGTTTTTCCGGCTTCTTTTCTATGTGCATTGTGATCTTTGACTTGTGTTTTGAATTGTTTACCATATTAGATTGCGGACACACTTTCATAAGTCGTAGATAGGTGAGTGTCTCAAAAACATTTACACATAAAGAAATCACCGTTTACATGCAATGAGTGTTCGAGTGTGCCGTGAGAGTCCATTTGTCAAAAGATCATGCAAGAGCCGAAATTTCTGTAGTGAAATTCTTTGTGCTACGCCGTTATGTAAATCTCAACCATGTTTATGTATTATTCTTGCCCACGTTGTGTTTGGGTTATGATTCATTATGTTTCCAAAGCTTTATGTTGAGATTTGTTTCTTGTTGGTGTAGTAGCCAATGCTTGCAACCCTTGTCCTGGTATTGTTTGTTATGTTTGCTTGAGGACAAGCAAAGGTTTAGCTTGGGGGAGTTTGATAAGTGAATATTTGTATGATTTTAACCTTCAATTTAGCTCGGTTTTGTATGTCATTTGTGCTTTGTTAAGCCGTTTTATGAGCTAATATCGTCTTCTAGGCGAATTCCTATGTTCTAACCTGTTTTGTAGGGAAAGTGACGTTTCTACGCCCTTTTTCTATATTCCCGAGCATTTACCTAGAACCCGACGATTTGAAGAAGCAAGCTTGACCAAGTGAAAGGCATTTCAAGAAGGTTCACTAATTCAAAAGAGAGAAGGAGTAAAGACAGTTTCGCAGTTGTCGGAAGATCAATCAGTTAGGCGAAGAATTCATCATTCTACATCAAACCCTATCAACAAACCCGACTCAAGAGGTCAAGGGGGATGTTGGAAGTCAAGTCATATGCAAGGGGAGATGAAACGAGAGTCAAAGGACCCAGATGACAACTTACCCGATCGGGTAAGTGATGTACCCGATCGGGTATCCCTGCTGCTTCGAGCAAATTGCTTCAACTTCCTCCTTAAGTCCTATATGTTCAATGCTCGACCCCTTCCCCACGAAACCCTAATGCTATATAAAGGATACTCCAGCCACTCTTCTCAATACATCTCTTCATACTTCACTTCTCTTCTCTTCTTACACTTCTCTTTAGATTAGAAACCTAAATTAAGAGAAGAGAGCCTAGCCTCTTTTCTCTTGTCTAGATCATTTTGTCCTTCTATTCATCTTTAGTTCTTAGTTTATTTCTGTCTTTTCTACATCAAAACCTTAGCTTAGAATAATAAGAATTTCATCTTTGTGATCTACTTTGTTGGGTACAAGTGTTGTAATTCAAGGAACGATTATTCTATGCAAGGGATTTCTATTATTGTTATCACTTTCATTGTTGATCGTCACCTAGGTATTCCTACTTTATCCCTTGTTTAAATGTCTTTATGTTTTCCATTTGATTGTTATTTTCTATCCATGTTAACTGAGATTCATTTAGTATCGTTATAATTATCATTTCGTTCCATTAGATTGTCATTTTAGCGTCGTTATTATCGCCACATAGAGAGTCTTAAAATATTGTCAAAATCAACTAAACATGTCTATACTAGTTTTCATTGTTAATATCGTCTTAGATTTAGACATCGTCATGAGTGAGTAGTCACCTTTCTAGGGTGTAGGGTAGCCATGTTATATTGATTAAATGATGTTAATTGGATAAAAGAAATTGTGCTTCTAAAACATTGTGTCTATGCATGTTTGGACTATAACAATAGTTGACGATTTCTGATCAAAATCATTGACTAGAATGGAATTCTTTTTCTAGGTAGAGATACGTGAATTGAATTGACAAAGCATGACATGGTAGATTAAGACCTAGTAAATTGCCTAAAAGCCTGCTAGACCATCTGATCTATGATTGTAATGAACACATCATTCTTACAAACTCACAATAAATTATTTGCATGTTCCATATCCAATTGCATCAATATGTTAATCTACATGTGTGAACCTACTTCCCTAGATGTTTTTCATCATTGTTAATTCATCACTTACCTTATTGCTTTCATTTCCATTTGCTTTTATTTCGTTTTCGTTTATGCCTTATATTAGTTTAGAAATCAAAATCTCAAAACCCAGATATTCATTAGATAAAATCCAATTGCGAGACACTTTACATTCTATAGGAAACACCATCTCCTTGAGGATCGACCCCTACTTCCCTAATTACATTAGATTGTTGTTAGCCTAGTCTGGGTAATTTATCTTTGTATCGAACTTGCGACAGGCACGATCAGCATTACATAGGATCTCTGCCACACAACATAAAGCTACATCTAAGTGTGACAACCCTCGCAAAAGCGGAAATAAAACATAACAAGCATGTGATTTATATAGCGGAAGATACGGTATTTTTAAAACCTTTTTACATGCAATTAGAAAAGTACGAGGAATGTCAATAATTACAAACCAAAGTATAATATACTACAAGAGACTTAGTCTCTCAAAATGTATCAAATATCAAAGTTATTAGCAAACTAGGTAAACAACGTCTAGAGGTGATTCATCCAGGCCAACGCCCGCTAGCTCACACCCGAACCCAAAATACCACAAGCAAAAAGCCATCCAATCAAGCAACCTGTTCATCCATGAAAAACATGAACGCCACAATCAGTGGGGAGTAACTTCGGGTTCTCCTAGCCATATCACAATAAACGTACATAAACGGTAATACGAAAGTAGAAGCATGCATGTATAAATATACATGTGAAGTACGAGAAGGATAAATAGGCAATTTAATATACAAAGATATCGGTACGCGGAGTACAAATCCGTAACCATCATGCTATAGATAGAACTCGGGGAAGACACTCTTAGGCAACCATACACTCACTAGGGCTTGCATCTCACCGTTAGCGGCATAAGTTTGATAAGATTGAGACTCGACAAACAAACCATGCCAAGTCATCCAAAGATCACAAGTAATCAATCATATAACCATCCATCCAAACGTACAATACGTTGACGACATCTCTCACGGTAAATGACACGCACTAGCACCGTGTACATGCAATTATGATTAAAAGGCATCCACGGGATAAAACATTGCCCTGAACGCATACACGATGCTACATTTTGTATATGTATACTAATTTCCTCCTGGTAGGACGACGATAAAAATACCCAGTCCTAGTCTAAACCTGGCCAGACTCTCGGAATAAACCATTTTCTGATTCGACAAGCGATGACATTTCGCATCCAAGACTCGGTCAATCAAAGACGCCGAATACCCCAAATTCGGTCAACCGTCACGAAAGAGGCGGAAAAGAGCACAAGCCTCACAACAAGCGGTACGCTACATGCAATGACACCACCTTGCAAGTATACAACATTTGACGGCCGGGTCGATCAACGCAAAGCGTTCGCCTTCCAACAACGTCGTCATATGCCCAATAACACTTGCAATTAAGCAGTAAGGATACACTCCCCGTTCCGACATTCCAGCCTTACGAACGTGGAGGTAGCCAAGGGAAAGAGAGTACAAAGCACATAGAAAATTAGTGCTCAAACCGTAACATTTGTAAAACCGACTCAAAGTGGGACATATCAAAAACCGTCACAAAACATGCGATACAAGCGAAGGGATTATCATATATTCGAAACATTAATATTTAAAGTCAACTTATAGAGTGAAACCCGGAAGTCAACAAAAGTCAAAGTCAAACCCGACAATTAAAGTGGGCTACAAACAAATCATCAATGCAAGAAGGTCAAGTCCAAAGGGTTAAGGAAAGTCAAGGCGAGACTAGAATTCAAAGGGTCAACGAAAGTCAAGGCGCTCAACCAAGGGAAAAACTGGCAGCATGAAACGCTGCCAGCGCCAGGGAACGCTGCCAGCGTTCACACGACGCTGCCAGCGTCCTGGTCTCAGGCACGCATTCCTTCATTCTCCGTCATGTCATCAACATACAACAATCATCATTTATCATCCCAAACCATCAATTCTCATATCAATTATCAACTAAAACCAACCATCATCAACAACACAATTCCTATGATTACTAACCTTATTCTAAATACGATTTCTAACATAGAAAACACATTAAAAACACGTAAATGATATCGAGTAACCCTTCACCGTTACCTTTTCGCGTCTTCAAACGAATTATAAGTCTTCCTTCACTAGATAGAAATCCTTATCGGGTTCTTGAAGGTCTCCACCTAAACAAAGACGAAAAAAGATGAATATAATTCACTTTTGAGAAAGACGGATAAATTGAAAAGTGAGAAAGACGGTAATTTTATTATCAATTAAGATAGAGGACGATGAGAGGGAAAGATTAAGACGAAATTTAGCGGATTTGAGTAAGTAATGAAGGAGTAGTGATGAATCCAAATTGATTCATAAATGGAGTTTAGGGTTTTGGTGGTTTGTATGAGGAAGAAGAGGTGAGTGAAGAAAGAATGAGGGAGTTAGGTTATAAGGGTGAGTGAGTGGAGAAATATGGGGGAAAAAGCCCAAAAGCGCCTTAAGGCGTAACTCACACGGAATTTCGAGTAGAGTCCGAATACGAACTCGGATTTGCTAAATTAGACACGGAAAACTAAGTTCTAGACTAAAACTAAAGTTACGCTGAAAAGTATCCGTATAATATTTTTAAATTACAAATAGGGTACATTTGCGGGTGTTACAATCACCCCAACTTTTTAAAAAGTTTCGTCCTCGAAACTTGAGAGTAGAAAACAATAGCATCAATGACAAGAATCGGTTTTCAAAAACAACACGAAAGTTTTTACAAGGGAAAACGTTTATGAAATGAGGTCCTTCTCGAAAATGGTTTAAGGATATTTTCACAAGTGCAAAACTTTATTTACGGATTGCAGGAGTGCCCGTCGCGAACGAGTACTCTAGTTATCCAAGTCAAAGCAATGTCGAAATAGTGAAATCGAAAATCAAAACAAGCGTTAGTAAGTGCAGGACTAGTCACCAAACAACTCCAATAATAAGTCCAACATCCAACTAAACGCAAAATCCAAATATAAAAGCAAAAGAAATCCATTTTCTCCAAAAAGAGGGTAAACAATCCATCTTTAGACTTCTTTGAATTGTTAAATTAAAAATACAATATGGAAAAATTGAAGGTTTTCTAAAAGATAAAATCAAAATAAGAAGACATTACACGTATAGAGAGCGACTCACACATCTCACACACAATTCAGGATAACAAAATATATACAAAGCACGCAAAAACGAAACAAATCGAACTCTTAGGGATAGGAGGATCACGATGAAGTCGGCAAGAAGATCTACAAGAATTCGACATCACTAACTCTACTAAAAAACTAGTCCTCAAGAGAATGTAATTCACCTCAACATTTCAGTCATTAGATTCCTACTAAAACCTTTCATAATCGCGAGATTTCAAGCCAACAACCTAATTATTCAGATCCAATTAGTATCTACTAAAGTCCATAGATTGTAATCTGCAGGAGAGGTCCTGTAACACCCCGTAAATTTGGACCGTTATTATATTTTAAAAATAATATTTTAAATCAACTTTAATTTAATATTAATTTAATTGAAATAATAATAATTCGACAAAATATAATTTTATTTTATTTTGAAGTAATATAATTATTTTTGATAGTTTGGAAATGTTTAAAAGTAATTTAAACTATATTTAAACCTTTTTCTTTAATAAAAGAGTATTTCAAAGAAAAGTCGTAAAAATGGGATTTTCCATTTCTTACGGTCGTTGGGTAAATGAGTTAGGATATTAGGCATAGGAGTACTTAAAATTCTAGTAAACTTGTGTTTAAAAACTTTAGCGTTGTCGGAAATCGCGTTTGACGAATAATTCGAATTCCCGTCAAATCGAACCAAAACCGAGTAAAAAAAAAATAGACCCAATACCCCATGAGCCTTATGACAGCCAGCCTTCCCCTCTCCCTTAGGTTTCATTTTTCTTTTCCCCAATTCGTTCTACCAACATCAAAAATCAAAAAAAAAACTTACAATCGTAATTTCAGCATAACTTCTTCGTTTCTAGTCCGATTTTCGCAAAATTTATATATTCGGAATCCTCTCTTCAAGATCTACATCCTAGTATGTTTTAATTCCAGTTTCCCTAATTTCGATTTAAGCTTATTTTTGGGTATAATTTCGGTTTATGTGATAATTGTTGTGTTTTTGTTGTTTTAAATAGGTGAAGATCATGAAGACGACTTAGGAGACTCATATATAGTAGAGGACGAAGGGTAGTCGCGGTTTTTAGGGTTTTCTCAAGGGTTACTTTCGTTTTTCTAGCTTAAGGTAACTATTCCGAGTTACTCGACGATATAATGTCACAGTTGTTATGTGTTGGATGTTATTTGAGTAGTAATATGTTAAGTTTTATATCACATGAATTATCATTGTTAAAGTTTATTAATTTTGTAGTTTATCTCATATGTTTGATTGTGAAATGAATTGGTAATGGTTGTATGTTGCTTGTGACGATATTGGGATGATATTGGAACGATTTTGGATGAAAGAAAAGAGGGAGTAAAGGGGACTGACCTGGCAGGCCGTGAGTGCTGCCAGGCAGGCCGTGGATGTGGTGTGTGTGTGCCTTGTGTGTGGCGTGTGTGTGGCCGGGTTTGGCCGTTGTTCGGGTTGTGTGTTTGAGCCTTTGTTTGATGCTTTGTGTTTGTCATTTGTACAATTGAACATGTTGATATTTTGGTGTATTAGTAATTTTTATTATTATGAGAAATTGTTGGAAATGGGTTAGCTTATAAGTTGGAATAATTTTTCCTTATGTTGATAATTTTCACATGAATTGTATTATGTTGAATTGTGTGATTTGAGTCAAAATGAGTCAAGACTCTGAGCTGGGCCAATATGACCGAATGAGTTTGGTCAAATTAGGTTTAAACCGGTCAGCCCTGATTTGACCAAGGACCCGTCGCGGGACTTGGGTCGGGGATTTGTCTTTGGGGTAAGTTTGGATGACTATGGTTGATATTGAATGTTATATTTTAATGCCTTGGCCATGTTGGTTTGGAATGTTGGATTGTCATTTGATTATATTTGTATGTAGTCGTCCATATGCTAGCTTGTGATCATTTGTATTTACAAGTTTGGACTTTTTGCCCTTTTTATTGTTAAGTTGGCTAAAGTATTCACTTGGGACGAGGTCTTAAGTGAGTATTTTCAGTCATTGTCATAGATAGGTCATTATAGTCTTTGACGAGTGTATGTTCACGGCTTAATAGCCTTTGTGTTCCCGGCTTGGTGGGTTTATATCCAAGCTGGGGCATGACTTTTCTGCCTATTTTGTGAGTGGATGGTCAGCTTAAGTACTAGCCAACCCTTTGGTGGACTCCTTAGGGTACTCATGTGGTTTTATCATGAGTCTTGGGTGCGGTGGTTTTATCCGCATTTCTCTAGGTCTGCGCAGTCTAGGATTAGGGTTGAGTTGTATCTTGGCCATGTTTTAAATGTAACCTCTGAGCTAAAATACTAGCTTCCCTACCTCGTGGTATAGACTCGAGTTACAAAGTGACTATTGACTGTACTAGGAACTTATGCCTGTCTCTAGATATATTGCCCTTTCTTGTTTGATGATTCTATGAAACATAGAAGGTGAGATGCAAGCCGGCTATGGTTGATAAAGTTTGGATTTCCGTATGATATGTGACTCACATGATAGTGTAGCTTGAGTTGGTCTAGTATTCACATACTAGGACTATATGTTATTTATATTGAATTTCACATGAAAAGCTTGTTGGTTTAGCCTTTAAATGGGCTATGTATTATATTTGCTCATATTTATATGCTTTCATGTTATATTAACATGACATTTCGTGGCTGGGAGAACTCGGAGTTACTCCCCACTGACTGTGGCTTTCGTGTTTGTATAAAATGCGATTGACAGGTAGGTGATGCTTATATGGGGTACACGGACGAGCTAGCGAGCAAAGTAACCTTGGAACTTAGATTGGTTCCCATTTTGTAGTGACACGTATGTCACACTTTTAGGGACATATGTCTTCCTCTGTACATTTATTTTGTATCATTTTGTTCTCCGCTATTTATAGCGATGGTTATGTAAATAAGTTTGTTTAGACCTTGCATGTTTTGACACCTTCTATTAGGATATCTTTATAACAGGTTCAGGTTTTAAAAATTACAGGTTTTTACTCAAATGAACCTATTACAAACATATCCATGCAGGTTTTATTTAGAAATTACGTGTTTAAATTTTTTCGCAATTTTTGAGGGTGTCACAGTTGGTATCAGAGCTTATTTGCTCCCAACGCACGTTTGTGCACCCTAGTATAAATAACTTGACCTTGATATAATAAACTTGAGAGATGGGTAGGATGGGTAGATTTAGGACTTTATGTTGTAGTCTCTTTGTGATTGCTATTTGTTAAGTAAGTCTTTGTTAAGTAAGCCAATGTCTTCTTTTGTAAGATGGCTCCTCCAAGAAAAGCTGTAGATAATGGAATCCTACAAGCTATTAGTCAGATTCTTCAGAATCAACAAAACCAACCTGTTCCTGCTCCTCTTCCTACTCCGCCTCCAGAAGGTGCCCCTGGCACTTATACTTGGGTGGCAAATCAATTAACTCGAAACAACACCAAGACGTATGGTGGTGAAGTAGATTCAGTGGCACTCACTGAATGGTTCCGTGAATTGGAGAAGAGTTTTGCCTTGTATGAAGTTCGTGAAGGTGACAAGGTGAAATTGGCTTCTCATTTCCTTGTGAAAGAAGCGGATAGATGGTGGTCTATGACTGGTCCTACTTCTATTCTTGAACTTGGCTTTGGTTGGGATCGCTTTAAGGATCTAGTTGAAACTAGATTCTATCCAAAAGAGCTGAAACAACAAAGACTTAAGGAGTTCATGGAATTGAAGCAAGGAAATCTTTCTGTTCAAGCCTTTACCGATAAATTCAATGAACTTTCTCACTATGCCACTAGACTTGTCAAAAATGAAGATGAAAAAGTTTTCTTTTATCTTGAAAAGCTTACTCCAAAGCTTAAGAGTATGATCGTAGAGATTCTACATCCTTTGTCTCGATCTACGATGATGCCTTATGGGCCGAGAGCTATCTTAAAGCTATTGATGAAGAGGCTCGTGCTTCTAGTACATCTCTTGGCAAGAGGCCATTCTATCCTACTCCTAGGCCTTACGTTGTTCCTTCTAGGCCTTATGTTACTTCTTCCATTCCCTCTTATCCTAATAAGAGAAGGTTTATTCCGAGTGGTCAAGCAAATCAAGGTGCTCGTAATCTATCTCCTAGCAACAACAAAGGACGGAAGGATCGTGTGTGCTACCAGTGTAAGAAGCCAGCACATCCCGGAGTTGGTTGTTTTGATAGGGATAGGCCTATTATATGTTTCTTCTGCAACAAGCCTGGACACAAGGCTAATGTATGTCCTGCGAAAAAGACTGTTGTTG
>JAIUZE010008778.1:0-39161 GCA_022085475.1 Heliosperma pusillum | reverse complement strand
AGTTAGTCAAGAGCTTCCAGAAGACGACTTACCCGATCGGGTAAGTAGTGTACCCGATCGGGTATTCCTGCTGCTCCAAGCATTGCGGCACCTTCATCCTATTTTTGACCTATGTATTTATTGCCCGACCTCTTCTCCACGAAACCCTAATAGTATAAATAGATGCTCAAGGATCATACACTAGCATATCATATATACATCCATCATACATTTTCTTACACAATCTTGTCTTATATTTCTTTTTAGCTTTGGTCTTTCTAGTTTAGATTCTTTTCTATTTTTGTCTTTTGTTCTAGTTTACTTTCGTCTATTTCATATCAAAACATTAGCCTAGTTCAATATAGAATTTCAATCTTTGTATCTACTAGTTGGGTTCAAGAGTTGTAATTCAAAGTACGGTACTTCTATGCGAGGGATTTTTATTATTGTTATCGCTTTCATCGTTGATCGTCACCTAGGTATTCCTAATTTATCCTTTGCTTATTGTTCTTTATTGCTTTCCATTTGATTGTCATTTTCTATTTCATTAGATTCATTTTCATGTTGTTATAATCATAGTTTCATTGCATAGATTGTCGTATAGCGTCGTTATTATCGCCACATAGAGAGTCTAAATTATTGTCGAAATCAACTAAATATGCTTATCCTAACTTTCATTGTTAATATCAACATAACCATGAGTGAGTAGTCACCTTTCTAGGGTGTAGGGTAGCCATGTTAGACTGATTAAAATATGATAATTGGATAAAGGAAATTGTGCTTTTAAAACATTGTGTCTATGCATGTTTGGACTTTAACAATAGTTGACAATTCTTGATCACAATCTTTGACTAGTATGGAATTCTTTTCCAAGGTAGATATACAGAAATTGAATAGACAAAGCGTGACATAGTGGATTAAGACCTAGTAAGTCGCACTAAAAGCCTGCTAGACCATCTGATCTATGATTGTAATGAACACACCATTCTTACGAACGCTCAATGAATTATTTGCATATCCTAAATCCAATTTCATCAATATATCAATCTACATGTGTGAACCTATTTCCCTAGATGTTTCTCATTATTGTTAATTTATCGTTTGCTTTATTGTTTTCATTTCAATTTGTTTTTATTTTGTTTTTATGCCTTTCGTTAGTATAGACATCACAAATTCCAATACCCAGAAAATCATTAGATAAAACTCAATTGTGAGACGATTCACAATCCATAGGAAACACCATCTCCCTGAGGATCGACCCCTACTTCCCTAATTAAATTAATTTGTTATTAGCCTAGTCTGGGTAATTTATCTTTGTATCGGGCTTGCGACATGCACGATCAAATTTTGGCGCCGTTGCCGGGGAGCACGGTTTAGTTTTCCTTTTTATTGTGATTTCTATCACGATTAGTTTTATCTAGTCTTTAGGACTGAAATTCCTTTAGACCTCTCTTGATTTTTCATCTTAGCTTTTCTATCTTATGCCCTGATCTTCTAGACTAGGGATCCCTATTCCTTTAGACCCCGAACTAGAAAGAACTCTGCATAGGAAATTAAAGCTATTCAACGAAATTTCAAAAGCTTCTGACATTTCAAGTTTAGATCGTATTCGTGAGAAATACTCTGATATCTTACCTAATCTTGAAGGAGAAGAAGATCCATTTTCATCTCCATTTCCGAAAACCAATCAACTTTCAACCAACATTCCATCTTCATCCTCGCAACCAAAAATGGTTCGACTTTCCGACCATTCTAAACCCACTGCTGATACACTTCCAAAGGGTATCGCTACACCTCAAATTACAGCTCAAAATTTCGAAATCAAACCTGCCTTCATCAATTTAATAGAAAGAAATCAATTTGGAGGCAATGCCACAGAAGATCCTAACCTTCATATCCAAAACTTCTGTGACTATTGCTCCAGGATTTGACAAACTGGAGTATCCCAAGAACAGATTAGGGAAATGCTCTCTCCCTCCTCTTTAAGAGGAAAGGCAAAACTCTGGATCAATAGTCTTGACCGAGTTGCCCTAGGAATAGTTGATTGGGATGGTCTAGCTCTTGTTTTCTATCAAAAGTACTTCCCACCAGAACGAACCGCGCTCTTACGAAGTCAAATTACTGGATTCCGTCAGAGAGGCGACGAAAGCCTTTATGAGGCATGGGAAAGATATAAAGAATTACAAAGAGAATGTCCTCATCATGGCCTTGATTCATGGTTCCTGGCTATCACATTCTACAACGGTTGTTGTGGCGAATCGCGTCGTATCCTCGACTCCGCTACCAATGGTCGTTTCGATCAAATCGATGTAGAGATAGCTAGTGCGACTATCGAGTCAATGGCAATCCACGATTCTCAGTATAGCAACTCGCGTACTATACCGCTCAAAGCCAAGCAGGATGATTCAAGTAAAGTAGCACTCCTGGAAGCCCAATTAGCCCTTCTGCAGCAACAAGTAGGAAGCTCTTCCCAATCCAAGGAGCATATCAACGTCACTAACCACGTAGTGGTATGTGAGACATGTGGGGTTGGAGGGCATAGTTTTCAAGAATGTAGAAGTTCAATAGAGCAAGTCAATGCCTATCAAGGATATAGGCAAGGCAACGCTTTCTCAAACTTCTATAACGAAAACACAAAAAACCACCCATTTTTGTCCTACAAAAGTACCAACGTTCAAAATCCCCACCAACAAATCTAACAACCATTCATACCACACCAACAAAAGCCTTACAATCCACCTGGTTTTCAAAACCAGAGACCTTCATTCCAACCTAACTTCAATCAGCCATACCAAACTCAACACCAACCACCTCAAATTCAAGGCCAACCAAATGACTCAAGTTTGAGCAAAATTGAATCTATGCTTCTACAAGTTGTTCAAAACCAGGATTCAATGTTTGCTCAATTTCAAAAGAATGATCAAGCAAAAGATGTTGCCATCAAGATGCTTGAAACTCAAATGGCCCAATTGGCTACCTCTATTACCCAAAGAAAACAAGGCCAACTCCCACCTCATGGTGAACAACCGAGGGACACCGCTAATGCTATCACCCTTAGGAGTGGTACCACTTATACGGAACCTCAGCAACACAAAGAACCAACAGTTGAGCCTTCACAAGTAGAAAGCCAAAAAGAAACCCAACCATTCACCGCTAAGGAAGCGGAAGACAAATCTGAAAAGAAGGATGAACTTGAAAAGGAACCCATCAAAATTCAAGTTCCATTTCCCCAGCGTTTGAGGAGAAATCATAAGGAAACCCAATTCGGTAAATTCATGGAAGTTGTCAAAAACCTCCAAGTAACGGTTCCCTTCACTGAATTAATCACTCAAATCCCTTCTTACACGAAATTTATGAAGGATATCTTAACAAAGAAGAGGACTGTGGATGATGTTGAAATCATCGCATTCACCGCCGAATGTAGTGTGTTATTGCAAAATAAGTCCCCTCCTAAGTTAAAGGATCCTGGTAGTTTCTCTATACCTTGCACTATAGGCACCTACACGATTGATAAAGCTTTATGCGATCTAGGTGCTAGTGTGAGCGTTATGCCCTATTCCATTTGCGAAAAATTGAATATGGGAATTCTGAAATGCACAAGTATTACCCTGCAAATGGCAGATCGTTCTCTAAAACAACCTATGGGAGTTTTAGAGGATGTACCTGTTAGAGTAGGGAAGTTTTTCATTCCAGTCGATTTTATAGTGTTAGATATGGCAGAAGATTCGCAAATCCCTATCATTCTAGGAAGGCCATTTCTACACACTGCAGGAGCAGTAATCGATGTTAAGAATGGAAAATTGACATTAGAAGTAGGTGATGATAAAGTCACCTACAACTTAAACAGTGCAATGAAGAGCCCTATGCTTGAAGAGCCTTGCTGTTTTCTTGACATTGTCGACTCAATCATTGATGAATCTCTGTACCCATCAATAATTGAGGATCCTTTAGAAGCAATTTTATTGTTAGAGGATATCTCTGAGAATGACAATTTTGAGATCAGTGAGCTGGAAAGGGACTTGACTGGTAAAGAGATACAGTCCGAAGAAGTTGAGGAGTTCATAAGCTTAATTGATGCTCCTGCTAAGGGAGAAGTACATAAACCTGAACTTAAACCTCTTCCCTCAAATCTAAAATATGCTTTTTTAGATGAGTCTGAATATTGCCCGGTCATAGTGAGTGCTCTTCTAGATGAAAATCAGTTAAACTCACTATTGACTGTTTTGAGAAAACATAAAAAGGCAATAGGCTATAAACTTGAAGACCTCACAGGCATAAGCCCCGACTTTTGCATGCATAGAATCAACTTAGAAGAAGGCCAAAGACCTTGTGTTCAAGGTCAACGCCGTCTTAATCCCAACATGCAAGAGGTAGTTAAAACTGAAGTTCTGAAATTGCTAGATGCTGGCATAATCTATGCAATTTTTGACTCAAAATGGGTTAGCCCTGTCCAAGTTGTTCCCAAGAAAGGAGGAACAACAGTAGTCAAGAATGAGAAGAATGAGCTCATCCCCACAAGGATTGTGACGGGATGGCGTATGTGCATTGACTACAGGAAGTTGAATCAATCAACTAGAAAAGATCACTATCCTCTCCCCTTCATTGATCAAATGTTAGAGAGGTTAGCTTGCCACAAATATTTCTGTTATTTAGATGGTTACTCAGGATTTTTCCAAATTCCTATCCACCCTGAGGACCAAGAGAAAACCACCTTCACCTGTCCCTATGGCACTTTTGCTTATCGACGAATGCCATTTGGCTTGTGTAATGCACCTGTAACTTTCCAGCGTTGCATGACTAGTATTTTTTCCGATTTTGTTGAGACTATCATGGAAGTATTCATGGACGACTTTAGCGTCTATGGCATTTCCTTTGATAGCTGTTTGACAAATCTGTCTAAGGTGCTAAAACGTTGTGAAGAAGTCGACCTTGTTCTCAACTGGGAAAAGTGTCACTTCATGGTGAACGAAGGTGTAGTTTTAGGACACATCATTTCTGAAAGAGGTATTGAAGTGGATCGAGCTAAGATCCAAGTTATTGAGCAACTGCCACCACCTGCTAATGTAAAAGGAATCAGGAGTTTCCTTGGCCACGCCGGTTTTTACCGACGGTTTATTAAAGATTTTTCTAAAATAGCCAAACCCCTGACTGAGCTCCTTTTTAAGGATGCGCCTTTTAATTTCACGAAGGAATGCCTCGAGGCATTCAACAAAATCAAACGCGCTCTAATCACCGCACCTATAATCCAGTCACCTGATTGGAATCTTCCATTTGAGCTTATGTGCGATGCGAGTGATTATGCCGTTGGAGTTGTTTTGGGGCAAAGAAAGGAAAAGTTCCTTCATGCTATTTACTATGCTAGTAAAACGTTAGATCCTGCCAAAATCAACTATGCCACTACTGAAAAAGAACTTCTTGCCATTGTCTATGCCTTAGACAAATTCCGTTCTTACCTTATAGGATCGAAAGTCATTGTTTACACTGACCACGCTGCTTTGAAATATCTGCTTTCAAAGAAAGAGGCAAAACCTCGGCTTATCCGATGGATTTTACTCCTTCAAGAGTTTGATCTAGAGATCCGGGATAAAAAAGGAGCAGAAAATGTAGTCGCTGACCATCTTTCAAGGATAAGAGTAACTGAAATAGGACTGCCAACACCCATTAATGATTCGTTTGCTGATGATTCATTAATGGCGATTACTGACTCTTCTCCTTGGTATGCTGATATGGCCAACTTTCTCGTCAGTCGACAGCTACCTTCTGACCTTTCTTATAACCAAAGGATGCGATTTTTGCATGATGCAAAATTCTTCGTTTGGGATGACCCTTATCTTTTCAAGCAGTGTTCTGATGGTCTTTATAGACGATGTATCCCTCAGTGGGAAGTTAAAGGAGTTTTATAAGGATGCGACTCATCTGCTTATGGTGGTCATCATGGTCCGTCCAAAACCGTAGCCAAAGTCTTACAATCCGGGTTTTTCTGGCCCTCGATGTTTAAAGATTCAAAAGATTTTGTTATGGCTTGTGACGCTTGTCAACGAATGGGCCAAATATCCAAGAGACATGAGATGCCTCAAAATGGCATATTAGAAGTTGAAATATTCGATGTCTGGGGTATTGACTATCAAGGACCATTCCCTTCTTCTAACGGAAATCGTTACATCTTAGTCGCGGTTGACTATGTTTCCAAGTGGGTAGAAGCAATCGCCACTCCCACTAATGATGCTAGAGCTGTGATACGGCTATTTAAGAAGATCATCTTTCCACGTTTTGGTGTACCCAGAGCCGTGATTAGTGATCGAGGAACTCACTTTGGAGAAAAGCTGTTAGATACTCTGCTTGCTAAATATGGTGTGTATCACAGACGAGGATTAGCCTACCATCCTCAGACCAGCGGTCAAGTAGAAGTCTCAAATAGAGAGTTGAAAACAATTCTTCAGAAAGTAGTCTCACGATCTAGAACTGATTGGAGTAATAAGCTCGATGACACCTTGTGGGCTTATCGTACAGCTTTCAAAACCCCGATTGGAACATCTCCTTATCGATTGGTTTATGGAAAGGCGTGTCATCTTCCCGTCGAGTTAGAGTATAAAGCTTACTGGGCTATCAAAGAACTAAATTTAGACACTAAGCTTAGCGCTGATAGGAGACTCTTGCAACTCAATGAGCTAGAGGAATTTCGTTTGCAAGCTTATGAGAATTCTAGGATCTATAAGGAGAAAACGAAGCGTTGGCACGACAGGAGGATAATTAAGAAAGAATTTAATGTCGGTGACCAAGTACTTCTTTTCAACTCCCGTCTGAAAATCTTTCCAGGAAAACTTCGTTCCCGATGGTCTGGACCATTCACTGTCACATATGTGAGCAAGTACGGCTATGTGGAACTAATAACTAGCAATGGTGAGAAATTCAAAGTTAATGGACACAGACTGAAACTCTATTATAGCAATTCTATCATCGGATGTTTAGATATTGTCTATACGGAGCGTCCATCCTCAACCCAATGATTTTATAGAAAAATTCGTCGAGCAAGACGTTAAACAAGCGCTTCTCGGGAGGCAACCCGTGTTTTCCCTTTTTGCATTTTTATTTTTGTTTTTCCCTTTTACGTTGTTTTGTTAGATTTCTTTGCAGATGAAAGAGTTTTTGAAGAATCTCTAACGACCTTCCTTGTCAAAAGTCCAAAAGACTAGCGTGGGGGAGTCCGCACTGACTAGTAAGCTTCATTCTTCTTTCATTTTTCCTTTCTTCCCATTAAGCGTCTCATTGCATATTTAGCTTTTGTGCTCACATTGAGGACAATGTGATGTTTAGCTTGGGGGAGGGATTGCATATTTCCCATTTTGTATTTTAGCTATAGTTTTCAAATTTTGAATAAAAGAAAGAGAAGATTTTTGAGAAAATTTAAAATTTTTTGAACACAATTGAATGCTTTTCATGCTTTGCTTGCTTGTTTACTATGCTATCATGTTACATTTCCCAAACTTAGAGCTTTCAAAAGATAATGATTCAATATTCATTGAATTTTGCATACATGGGGAAGTCTTGTACACAATAGGCATGGAAAGAATCTATAGATGAGTACGCTCGATCTTGACATTTGGCAAACTACATATATTGTAAGGTAGAACCTCCTTAGACTGGTACATCCATACCCAGTCTCATCTAGGTGTGTGTAGTTCTCCTTGTGATGTGTGTCATGTCAAAACGCATAAGTATGGTTCTCATTTCATTTCTATAAGCATTGCATTCATGATTCACTAAGATTTGAAGCCTTTTCACTTTGAATTACCCCTCAAAATTAGCCCTTTCATATAAATGCTTCAAAAAATAATAGCTACACGTAAAAACTGCCTACCTTTTGAGCTAGTAGCTAGACTATGGTGTATGGGTGCTCTTTTGAGAAGATTTGTTCTTATCTGTCAAAAGTGAATTGGGAAAACGAAAAAAGTTCAAGAAGTGAAGTTGTGTTCAGAAAAAGAGAAAAAAGAAAAGAAAAAAGAGAAGAAAAATAGAAAAAATCGAAAAAGAAAAGAAATAAAAGAAGAAGTTGTGAGTATCTTCTAAGAAATGTCAATTCAATATATAGAAGGAGTTCACTCTTGTGTTTCGTGTGGAAAAAGCCAAATTGTTGCTTCTGGCTTCGTCATTTGTCTTGTGGGAATTAACCGAAAGTTTGGATTGAGTTTTCATTTATCATTGGTCAGTTGCTAGCTCACTATAACCTTCACATGACCATAACTATTTGTCCACCTTTCACCCATTTCCCAAAGCCTTCTTCTCATTTTTTCGGCTTCTTTTCTATGTGCATTGTGATCTTTGACTTGTGTTTTGAATTGTTTACCATATTAGACTGCGGACACATTTTCATAAGTCGTAGATAGGTGAGTGTCTCAAAAACATTTACACATAAAGAAATCACCTTTTTGCATACATTGAGTGTTCGAGTGTGCCGTGAGAGTCCATTTGTCAAAAGATCATGCAAGAGCCGAAAATCTGTAGTGAAAATCTTTGTGCTACGCCGTTATGTAAATCTCAGCCATGTCTATGTATCATTCTTGCCCACGTTGCTTTTGGGTTATGATTCATTATGTTTTCAAAGCTTTATATTGAGATTTGTTTCTTGATGGTCTAGTAGCCAATGCTTGCAGCCTTGTCCTGGTATTGTTTGTTATGTTTGCTTGAGGACAAGCAAAGGTTTAGCTTGGGAGAGTTTGATAAGTGAATATTTGTATGATTTTAACCCCCACTTTAGCTCGGTTTTGTTTGTCATTTGTGCTTTGTTAAGCCATTTTATGAGCTAATATCGTCTTCTAGGCGAATTCCTGTGTTCTAACTTGTTTTGTAGGGAAAGTGACATTTCTACGCCATTTTTCTATATTTCAGAGCATTTGCCTAGAACCCGACGATTTGAAGATGCAAGCTTGACCGTGTGTAAGGCATTTCGAGAAGGTTCACTAACTTAAGGGAGAGAAGAAGCAAAGACGGTTTTGTAGTTGTCGGAAGACCAATCAATTAGACGGGAGAATTCATCGCTTTACATCATATCCAAGCAACAAACCCGATTGTAGAGTCAACGGGGATGTTGTAAGTCAAGTCAAAGTGAAGGAAGTTGAAGAGTTAGTCAAGAGCTTCCAGAAGACGACTTACCCGATCGGGTAAGTAGTGTACCCGATCGGGTATTCCTGCTGCTCCAAGCATTGCGGCACCTTCATCCTATTTTTGACCTATGTATTTATTGCCCGACCTCTTCTCCACGAAACCCTAATAGTATAAATAGATGCTCAAGGATCATACACTAGCATATCATATATACATCCATCATACACTTTCTTACACAATCTTGTCTTATATTTCTTTTTAGCTTTGGTCTTTCTAGTTTAGATTCTTTTCTATTTTTGTCTTTTGTTCTAGTTTACTTTCGTCTATTTCATATCAAAACATTAGCCTAGTTCAATATAGAATTTCAATCTTTGTATCTACTAGTTGGGTTCAAGAGTTGTAATTCAAAGTACGGTACTTCTATGCGAGGGATTTCTATTATTGTTATCGCTTTCATCGTTGATCGTCACCTAGGTATTCCTAATTTATCCTTTGCTTATTGTTCTTTATTGCTTTCCATTTGATTGTCATTTTCTATTTTCATTAGATTCATTTTCATGTTGTTATAATCATAGTTTCATTTCTTAGATTGTCATATAGCGTCGTTATTATCGCCACATAGAGAGTCTAAATTATTGTCGAAATCAACTAAATATGCTTATCCTAACTTTCATTGTTAATATCAACATAACCATGAGTGAGTAGTCACCTTTCTAGGGTGTAGGGTAGCCATGTTAGACTGATTAAAATATGATAATTGGATAAAGGAAATTGTGCTTTTAAAACATTGTGTCTATGCATGTTTGGACTTTAACAATAGTTGACGATTCTTGATCACAATCTTTGACTAGTATGGAATTCTTTTCCAAGGTAGATATACAAGAATTGAAAAGACAAAGCGTGACATAGTGGATTAAGACCTAGTAAATCGCACTAAAAGCCTGCTAGACTATCTGATCTATGATTGTAATGAACAAACCATTCTTACGAACGCTCAATGAATTATTTGAATATCCTAAATCCAATTTCATCAATATATCAATCTACATGTGTGAACCTATTTCCCTAGATGCTTCTCATTAATGTTAATTTATCGTTTGCTTTATTGTTTTCATTTCAATTTGTTTTTATTTTGTTTTTATGCCTTTCGTTAGTATAGACATCACAAATTCCAATACCCAGAAAATCATTAGATAAAACTCAATTGTGAGACAATTCACAATCCATAGGAAACACCATCTCCCTGAGGATCGACCCCTACTTCCCTAATTACATTAATTTGTTATTAGCCTAGTCTGGGTAATTTATCTTCGTATCGGGCTTGCGACAGGCACGATCACGACCGAAATTAGTCGCCCGAATTTTATTTGGCGACTAAGGCCTGCGACTGGGCCTTGGCGTCTGGTTTCAGTCGCCAAATTCATTTTGGCGAATGAAATCAGTCGCCAAATTCATTTTGGCGACTGAAATCAGTCGCCAACATCGGTCGCCTGAACGCTTTTTTCTTGTAGTGTATTCACTTCGAATGTGCCTGATATCAATGCCGGTACCGAGGCCGTGATGGGGATGGAAGGGCGGGTTACAACGGAGATGAATGAGGGACTGAGAAGGGATTATTGCGAGGAAGAAGTCCTGGAAGCGCTCAATCAGATGCACCCCGTGAAGGCGTCGGGTCCGGATGGTATGAATGCCTTGTTTTATCAAACTTATTGGGATATTATAAGCCCGGAGGTTATTGATTATACTTTATCTATTTTGATAGGTGAGAGGTCTCCGAGCGATTGCAACAAAACTAATATTGTTCTAATCCCAAAGAAGAAAGCGCTTGACAAAATCCAAGACTTTCGGCCTATTAGCCTTTGCAACGTATTGTATAAATTGGTTTCCAAGGTCCTCGCTAATAGATTAAAAAATTGTCTCGGAAGTGTCGTCTCAGTAAACCAAAGTGCTTTTACCCCGGGGCAGTCCATCTCCGATATTGTAATGATAGCGTTTGAAATTTTCCACTACATGAAAAATTCTTCTTCGAGGGAGGGATCGATGGCCATCAAGCTAGACATGGGAAAAGCGTATGACAAAGTGGAGTGGTATTTCCTTAAGCGGGTTTTGTCAACAATGGGTTTCGAGAGGAGTTGGATTAACAGGGTGATGGAATGTGTTACCACGGTGTCTTTCTCGGTTATTGTCAATGGGCAACCTTCAAATGTTTTCAGGCCTTCACGTGGGATTCGCCAAGGGGACCCGATTTCTCCTTATTTATTTATTTTATGCGCTGAAGTTTTCTCGAATATGATGTGCAGAGCGATGGAAAGGGGAGCGATTCATGAGATACGGGTTGCGGTGGGGGCGCCGCCTATCACTCACTTGTTGTTCGCTGATGACAGCATTTTCTTCGTTCGTGCAACGGAGGAGGAAGCCGGGGTTGTTTCTAATACTCTGAATACGTACGAAAGAGCTTCGAGGCAAAAAGTTAACTTGGATAAAACCATTCTATCTTTCAGCAAAGGAGTGCCGAGGGGGAGAAGGGTATCCTGGCGAACATGCTAGGAATTACTGAAGTGGAGGAGCAAGCCAAATATTTGGGGGTTCCTATGGTAGTGCGTCGATCGAAGAACGTTTTAACCGATATTCTTCGTGATAAGCTGAGCAAGAGACTTCAAAGTTGGCGCGGGAAAATCTTGTCTAGGGTGGGTAAAGAGGTTCTATTAAAGGCGGTGGCGATTTCACTCCCTACCTATGCTATGAGCATTTTCAAAATTCCCGTCAACTTTTGTGAGGAGCTTCGATCTATGGTGACACAGTTCTGGTGGAACAATGAGGAAGGCAAAAGAGGTATAAACTGGGTTTCTTGGAGGACTCTTTGTAAACCGAAGGGCATGGGGGGTATGGGGTTTCGGGATTTTAAGTTGTTCAATCTCGCCTTGCTTGGAAAACAGGCTTGGCGGCTTGTGACGGAGCCTGCCAGCCTTTGGGCTTTGATATTAAAGGCAAAATATTTTCCCAATTGTGAATTTATGGAAGCAGTTATGGGAAGTAACCCAAGTTACACTTGGAGAGGTATCCTTGAGGCGAAAAAGGTTCTTGACAACGGGATGCGTAAGCGAATAAGGAATGGGCTCTCCACGAGGATTTGGCATGATGCGTGGATTCCGGGGACACAAACTTGGCGTGTTATTTCCCCGTGTGTTCAAGGAAACTGTGATATGCGGGTAGCTGATTTACTTAGTACACACGGAGATGGCTGGGATACTGGAAGAATTAACGCGTTATTCCTGCCCTTCGAGAGAGATAGAATCCGTAGCATTCGTATTAGCCCTCGGAGACTTGCTGACGTTTGGTACTGGAAGGAGGAAAAAGATGGCTTGTACTCGGTCAAGTCGGCTTACAGACTCCTTTCAGGGGCGATCGGTGGGGTGGAGTTTGGGGAGACGTCGGAGTGGGGAAAGGAAAGATGGCTCCGGAATCAGCTCTGGAAAGTCTCGGTTTGGCCCTGAGTGAAGCTTTTCTTTTGGCAACTCTGTAGGGAGGCTTTGGCGACGAGAGAAAACATAGCGGCTCGGATTCGAGGTGAGAACTCCTTTTGTCCTTTTTGTAATTCTTTAGCTGAGTCGAGTATACATTTATTCAAAGATTGTTATATTGCGAAGCGGGTTTGGGTAGGTCTGGAATTGGACATGGAGGCTGATGAGGAGGGGGGAGGAGTGCATGACTGGATCGAGGCTAAATTGAAGGATATGGGGAAGAGGGATTATGGTAGATTCATGGTAGGATGTTGGGCTTTGTGGGAACATAGGAATAGAGTGATTTTTGACAACTGCGAGATCGACCCGGGGAGGGTTATTCGACGAACCCAAGATATTATGGAGGAAATGGCGAGTGGAGGGTTGGGCAGAACGAAAGGGAAGGGTCGTGACAAACAGGCAGATGAGGGTCGGGTGTTGGAAGGGTGACGACCTCCAAATCGGGGTCTTGTTAAGATTAATGTTTATGCAGGAGCCAAGGAGGGATGACCGTGGTGGTTTGGCGTGGTTTGCAGGGATGACCGTGGGCGTGTTCTATGGGCGAAGACGGAATGGAGAGACTATGAATGGGAACCTCGCATGGCGGAAGCAGTTGTGGTCCTACGAGGAGTCCATGAGGCAATCCAAAAGGATCACGACATGGTCGTCATCGAAAGTGACTGTAAACAAATCATCGATGATTTGAAGAATAAGGCAACGGGGAATAGCTCTACTAATCTTGTGCTTGAGGATATTAGCTTTCTTTGTAATTCTTTTAGTTCTATTTTTTGGTCTTTTACTAGTAGAGTCAAAAACTGTGTAGCTCATGCGCTTGCACATTTTGTTTCTAGAGTCACTGGTAGCAGAGAATGGTTGGAGATGCTCCCACCGGTAGTTAACAATGCTGTAGTATTTGATTTATCTTTAATCTAGTTCAACCCCTGGGTTGATTTCAAAAAAAAAAAAAAACCTTATTCAAACTCCCCTTGAATTTCTCCTCAATATAAACCTCCTATCCTCCACATTGTCACCTCTCTTAGCACCCCTTAAAAACACTCCATAACCACCTGCAACTGAACCCTAAACAAAACATAGCAAACCACCATTGAAAGCAGTCCTAAATCAGACAAAAAATAGAGCAAGAGCACTGCTATGTTTTCGTGTGGTATACGACTCAATCAACCACCCTTCAAGCCTATTTTTACACCACCTCCGCCCACCATTACCTCCAAATCTTCCCACATTCATGAAATTCCCACTCTCACCATTCCAAAATATCTTAATTAATCCGTCAATAAATAACTCCATAATCACGTATTGAAAACTGCCACGCGCAGACCAAAGTTTGAACACAAAAAACGACTGAGAGGTATCCTTTTCACTAATCTACGAGCAATAACGACTCATGATAGTGTGACGATTTACATATAGGTTGAGGGTAAAATATAATCCCATATTTCTTCCCTTTTCTTCTTTATTTTAGTTTTTATATATAATTGTACTATTCGATTTGTTTACTTGTGTTTAATTCTCGCTTCTAACTTTACTAACAATTTATATATCACATACTAACTAAGATCCATAGACTAGGATAGAATGTGTAAGAGTATAAAACAATCTTGCCTTAATTGTCTCGTGTTACTTTGTGACAAAATTGTAAAACTCGTTAATCGGTCACTTTCGCGATCATCTCATGTCCCTGTCATCGAACGCACGATGTAACTTAATCAAATGCACTAATTTTGTAGTTAATTTGTATAACTTTTCTTTGTTTATGTTTCATTTTATTATTTAGGTTTTTTTGTTGTGTTGTTATATCTTTATTTAATATTTTGCTTTTTCGTCTTTTACACTGAATTTTGTAAATTATTTAACGTATTTAATTTTGAACATGACTCAATTAAGTTTGTAGTATAAGTTGCATGCTAGTTTAATGAATTATACACTTGGGTTAAATCACTTTGACATGTAGAACATCATTTTTAAATAACCATCTTATTAATTTATTGACTCATCCATGTCTCACCTTTTTCTCGCTAGTTAAGATGTACGCGCTTAGCTCCCATCTTATGACACTTGATGACTAAAATATATCAAAATCGACTATAAAATTAGGTTTACAAAAACGTGTCGAGGACACAGCTTTTCCTCTTTTTCTCGTTTTTTTTGGGTCTTAATTAAACATTTTATCGATCCTATTCGATAAATATGGTTAGGTGAGTGATTATAAGAAATTGAGTCGATTTAAGAAATAAATTGTTCTTAATTTTTTATAGTATATTTTGTATTTAGTTTTTTTTAAACTAATTTTATTAACTTGAAAATCGACTAACCATAAATGAATCTACATAGTTTGTTTAATCTAACCTAGTTTTTTTGTTTTAGTGGGAATGCTTGTACGAACGGGTGAGTGAATTGGATTACTTACCTTCTTGGCTTCTTGACCTAAAAAAAGTACAACTAAAGTATTAGTGATTGAACAGTCCATTTCAGTTAGAATTTAAAGACTTCCATTGTAGGTTTTTTTTTTCAAGAATTTTTAACATTTAGTTCTGACTTATTTCACTATGAGGTTTATTTGTTTTTTATTTGATTTTACTGCCATAGGTTATTCCGTTATTGTAACACGCTCCTTAACTCGGATTGATGTGTTTAGGCACATGTATAGTGCAGGGTGTTATAGTTCATCGCTTTCCTTGTCACCATATCTTCGTACTTATGATGGTGCTAATGATCTGAAGGTGAATATTGTCACCTATTACCTAAAATATGAGGCTGACAACGGGCGTGATATTGCTAGAGCTGGTCTCGAGGTTCCGCCAAAGTTTGGTTGGATTGTTTTCACTAAGGCTCTGAAGAAGAGATTCTATCCAAATGAGCTGAGGAGCGGGAGTTCCTTCGTTATAGCAGGGCTCGATGACTAATAAGGAGTATACCCAAAAAGTTTGTGAAGTTGTCATGATTTGCTACCTATGTGGCTATGGACGAGGTCTCTATGAATCGTTACTATGTGAAGAATCTTCCTCCCAAGGTCCGGTCCAGAATGTTGTGTCTGGGATTTCATCGACTTTGTTGCAGCATGCATATGTCGTGTTCTCAGCATATATGATTCTATTCTGGATACTGAGCCTGAGGAGAGTGCAAAGACTAAGTTTGTGAATAGGTTTTATGTTCCTCCCACTTCTTATCACTGTTCCCGGAAGAAGCGAAAGTTTGAGGCTCTTTCATCTACTAGCCAATATCAGGGTCAAGTCAAGAAGAGCATGACTTGTTTTAAGTGTGACAAGGATTACCATCCTAAGGATTACTATCCTTGTAAGTATTGTAATAGTACTCTGATAGCTTCTTTCACTTGCAATGCTACTAGACACAATGCTATTGATTGTCCCCCGAAGCCAAAGATTGGTTCTTCAAAGGCTAATGCACTGATGACCAGTCTTGTGGTTGTCATGAGTCGCGTAGAGGTTGACGCCAATCCTGTTGTGATTGCGGGGACTTTTCTTGTCCAATCTTTACCTGCTTTTGTTTTATTTGATACAGGTGCGTCGATGTTTTTTGTATCTGCATCCTCTTACGTCTGTGATGGACCTACCTACTCTTCATGTGTTGATACCGCTACTTCCTTCCAATGGGTGAGATTGTTTAGTAATATGTCTCGTTCAAGGATGTGCCAAATAGCATTGCAGGAACAATCTTTCCAGCCGATCTTATTCAATTCCAACTGGTTGAATTTATTGTAGTTCTGGACATGGATTGGTTAGCCCGTTATAATGTGAGATTTTAGTGTCAATATTATAAAAAATTGTGCTGAAGATTCATAGTGGTTCTTGGCTTTCTTATCATGGTGTTCGGGTTACACCTAATCTTACTTGGGTGTCTACATCGAATATGACTTTCTTATCATGGTGTTCGGGTTACGCCCGACTAATTGTTGATGCCTCATTCCCAAGTTGAAATGTGTGGTGCTTGTTTGTATGTTCAGTATGAAAAGACTTGTGCTGAGGAAAATAAACTACCTAGAACATGTTATGGATTTAGAACATCTAATAATGTATTTAACTTTGCTCTATTGCATTCAGTTTTGATCCGGCGTTGTCAGGTGTTTCCGCCACCTTGACCTAATTTATATTATTAGACTCTCATATTCCATATTATTTATTTATTTATTTATTTGTTATATCATGTTATTTCTTTATTTATAGAATTTGGGTTGTTACAAAAGTCCTATATTTGGGAGGGAAATATTTGAGATTCCTCCCGAGTATCAAGTTCTCATGGTCTTAGTCTTGGGAAGATATATATATATATGTAATTTTTGTTTAGCTTGAATTTTGTTGTGGAAGTCCTATTTTGTCGGTCTCGTGGTAAAGGTAGTGGGTTACAATCATACTTATCTGACAAAGATTATAAGTCTCATGACTGGTGTTGGAGTCCATAATCACGTCTGTGTTATCAACTTCATCTTGATCATAACCTACATTGTTTTTCAAAAACGATAATATTCTACAAGAAACTTCACTGGCTTCACTAAGAGGCACAAACTTGCCAACCACAACATCAATAAGTAGAGGTTTCTTACCTTTCTTCTACGTTTTCAAGGGTCAAACTGATAAACGACAAGTTTTCCATTAAGACTTAGTACTAAACAAGAAGCCACCATATGGAGCTCGATCACGACTAATATTTTTATAGTCCTTGTCTAGTTTTAAGACATGCTAAAATTCATCTAGAGCTTTCTTGGATAAATTCAACTGCTTAAAATTTAAGCCATTACTATTAGAATATATCAATATTCATTGCATATTCCGTTCACAACTAGTCAATATTTTCCATATATTAGTTAGCTATATTTAAGTTAAGTCTATCAATTAGTTAGTGATTAGTCCCTAATTCCTAGTGATTGACATCACGTATATATGGTGCATATCCTAGCTAACTTAAGAAGGCTCTTTTGTATAAATAGCATGATTGTAATCATTAACACTCAGGCAATATAATTCCTTTATGGTATCAGTCCTTTCTTGATCCTCTCTCTTCCGCTCTCTGCCTCATCTTCTTCTTCCCTCTGCCTCTCTTTGCAATCATGACAAATGACACTCCAACAATACCCGTTACATACCTCGCATCAGCCTGCATCCGCCCCCTACTCACATGCCTTCACTGCTATCCCGTCTACTACTTGGCATGGACGCCTAGGCCATCCGGGCTCCGCCATTTTTACTTCTCTTTGTACTAATAAAACGTTACCCTGTCGTCCTATGAACAATTTGTCTGTTTGCCACTCTTGTCAATTAGGAAAACATATTAAATTGCCATTTTCTGCATCGTTATCTCAAACCATTTCTCTATTTGATATTGTGCACACGGACCTTTGGACCTCACCCGTTTTAAGTACCCTCAATCATCGCTATTACATCTTATTTCTCGACGACTACACTAATTTTTTGTGGACCTTCCCTCTCAGAAATAAATCCCATGTGTGTCAAGTCTTTACCACATTTTATAACATGATTAAAACTCAATTTACTCTCCCAATTAAAATACTCCAATGTGACAATGGCCGTGAATTTAATAACTCACCCCTACATAAATTCTTTTCCTCCACAGGTATGTTGTTTCGCTTCTCGTGCCCGCATACCTCCCCCCAAAATGGTAAAGCGGAGCGTAAAATCCGCACAATCAACAACACTATGCGGACCCTTCTCATTCACGCTCATATGCCCCCATCCATGTGGCACCATGCCCTCGCCATGCCCACACACATACACAATATTCTACCTAGCAAGGCCAATCACAACACCTCTCCTACGTCGAGTCTCTACCACCGTGTCCCTACTTATTCTCACCTTCAGACCTTTGGCTGCCTATGCTTCCCTCACAGACCGACCACATCCATACATAAACTGAACCCTCGTGCCACCCCGTGCGTGTTTCTCGGCTACCCGTCTAGTCACCGTGGTTACAAGTGCTTAGATTTGGCTACTAATAAGGTCATGATAGCTCGACATCTGACAATTGATGAGTCTATTTTTCCCTTTGCCAAAACCAAAAATTTACCCATCTCGTCCTATCACTTTCTTGCCAATGACCCCTCCCCTTATGTGTCTCATCACCTTGCCAGCTCTCAACCCTCTCCACCACATGACACCGCTGACCATGCCAACCCTCCTAGCACGTCCCACAGCACTCAGTCCCCACGGGTCACCCACAGCCTCTCCGACCTCCTCTCCCTCGGTGACCCATTCACCCACCCCGACAGCCACAACATCACCAGCCACTCCCCCTCCACCCTCACCTCAAATGACAACTCGAGCCCAACATGGCATATTCAAACCCAAACCCGTCTTCGACCTATGTACAACAACCACATTATCACCCGTTCCCAAGAGTCCTCTAGTTGCACTTAATGACCCAAATTGGAATCACGCTATGAAAGATGAATTTGACGCGCTCATTAAGAATAAGACTTGGGTTCTTGTGTCACGACCTCCTAATGTCAATATAACACGGTGTCTTTGGTTGATTAAACATAAATTTAAACTAACGGTGATTTGGAGCGATACAAAGCTCGACTTATTGTCAATGGCAGATCTCAGCAGGTGGGAGTCGATTGTGATGAAACATTTAGTCCCGTGGTCAAACCCGCAACAATTCGCACCGTTCTCAGTCTTGCCGTGTCCAAAAAATGGCCCATTCACCAACTTGATGTCAAAAATGCATTTTTACATGGACACCTTGCGGAAACGGTTTATATGCACCAGCCACCTGGGTTTAAAGACCGCACAAAACCCGATCACGTATGTCTTCTCAAAAAGTCTCTTTACGGCCTCAAACAAGCGCCTCGCGCGTGGTACCAACGGTTTGCTACGTATGCTTCTTCCATTGGCTTCTCTCATAGTAAAACTAATAACTCTTTATTCACTTATCACAATGGTACAAATGTGGCCTATCTAGTTCTATATGTTGACGATATCATCCTGACTACGTCTACCACTGCTCTTCGAGATGAAATTATGACGCTCTTTCGCGCTGAATTTGCTATGACGGACCTAGGTCCTCTTAATTTTTTTCTCGGCATAGCAGTCGTCTGATACAACCAGGGTCTATTTCTCCATCAAAAACAATATACCGAAGACATTCTCATCCGATCAAACATGGTCTCTTGCAAACCAGCCCAAATTCCGGTGGATACCAAGTCCAAATTGAGTGCAAATGCAGGCCCTCCTGTCACGGACCCTACACTTTTCCGTAGCTTGGCAGGTGCTCTCCAATACTTGACATTCACCAGACCCGATATCTCTTACTTTGTCCAACAAATTTGCTTACATATGCACGATCCTCGCGAGGCTCATTTTGGTGCACTTAAACGGATTATTCGTTATCTACGAGGTACGACTCATTATGGTTTACACTTATCCGTCTCCTCTACCTCGTCCTTAATTGCATACAGTGACGTTGACTGATGGCTGCCCGGACTCTCGTCGCTCAACATCCGGGTATTGTGTTTATTTGGGTGACAATTTAATTTCATGGTCCTCCAAAAGACAAGCAACCGTCTCACGTTCCAGCGCAGAAGCCGAATACCGTGGTGTAGCTAATGTTGTCGCAGAAACTTGTTGGATCCGTAACCTGCTCTTTGAACTTCAATGTCCAATTCGAAACTCTACCATAGTATACTGTGACAATGTCTCGGCTATCTACTTATCAGGAAACCCGGTCAATCATCAACGTACGAAACATATTGAAATTGACATTCATTTTGTCCGGGAAAAGGTTGCTCTTGGTCAAGTTAAAGTTCTTCATGTTCCGTCGCGCTATCAATTTGCGGATATTTTTACAAAAGGCCTGCCCAAAGTTATATTCGACGATTTTCGCTCTAGTCTCAGCATCCGTCCTCCTCCCTCTTCGACTAAGGGAGGGTATTAGAATATGTCAATATTCAATGCATATTTCGTTCACAACTAGTCAATATTTGCCATATATTAGTTAGCTATATTTAAGTTAAGTCTATCAATTAGTTAGTGATTAGTCCCTAATTCCTAGTGATTGACATCACGTATATATGGTGCATATCCTAGCAAACTTAGGAAGGCTCTTTTGTATAAATAGCATGATTGTAATCATTAACACTCAGGCAATATAATTCCTTTAATTACGATATAAGGTTTGAACATATCAAGAATTTAATGTTAAGACAAAGTTGCAGTAACACCAGACCTGACTATAATGGAAGATTTTCAACTCCCACACTGCTAAATTGAGATAAAGTAGAGGACACATGAAGTAATTATAACACGCTAGTTTGTGTATTGGTGAAAGGCAAAAAAAAAATAGAAACTTTTAAGGGCATACTTCTAGTAAAGAGCTGCTAAAGAGAGATTAGCGGCCTTGATAAAAGAATTATCCCTATCTTGTATCGTATAAACTCTGGAGTTTAATTGCTTGCCAAATTTTACTTAACATAAGGACATCATCGTCCTTACCATTATCACACTCTAGACACCTCATACAGAATTTTGAAATTGACCGCCAAAGTGAGGGAAACAGTAGTGCAGCAAGAGTTAGAAGAGACCCTTAAATAAAATTGGAACATAGATGGATGAAAAGATAAGATGAGAAACCTAAAAGAAGATCAATGTAACATTTTTTAGATGATTAAAGCAATGATGAAAGAAATGATCGTCAGAGATAGGTATCAGGACGGCTGCATCTTCGACGATAATAGAGAGATCAAACAGGGGTGGTGGTAAAGCAAGGTTTATTAGATCTCTTAAGGAAGAAAGGTATAAAAAGTTCATTTTTTATATCCCATTAAGGATTGTCGTATTGGTATGTTTATGGCATGGACGATGAGATGGTATGGCTAAAAGTTTTGTATTCTTATTCTTTTAAGTTGTTAACTACAAAAAGGTAGTGGAAAGATTACCGGAAAAAAAATTAAAACAAAATACATGGAACAAGAAAAAATTGTACTCCTTCCTATTTATAATAACATTCCCCCTTTCCATTTTCATCTATTCACAATACCTTCCCCTTTCCTTTTTTGGTAAACTTTATACTTATTTTAATCACATCATCCCACAACAATACCCCACAATACTCATACTTTATCATCTTATTTTAATCACATTACCCCACAACAATAATTATTTTAATCACTTCACCCCACAATAATAACCCACAATACATTCCCTCTCTCCAATCACCTCACTCCATCACAATATTTTACCTTATTTAATTACTCACCCTTAATTTTTGGTCCATTCATTAATGAGGAAAGTTATTCTGAATAGGAGGGAGTATATTCTAATGATCAAATATATTTCTTTTTTAACGGAAAATGACATTAAGGAGACCAACTCAATCTAGTATAGAAACCCTTAACCATATACTATGCAATTTTATTTTAATTATGTGATTAGAGGGGGGGATAACATATGCACGATAAATATTGACTAATATGTCATCTTATTTTTATGGATTGAATCTGATCTGTTGTGTTGGAATCGGCTTTACTATGTGTAGAGTCTATTGATCGAATACGAAAGAGGGGGGGGGGGGGGGGGGGGGGGTGAATTGAGTATTAAAAACTAGCCCTACTTTTTCGATTTATATGATATGTAATTAATTATTGGAAAAATTAATCGGAATAATCCATACTATGGGCCGTATTCCACCAATAATCCAAATTCTATTAAATCCCATAATAACCTAACCTTTTAACAACTTATCTTAGCTTAAACTTGGCCATTTTTTGACGTGTTATTTTCGATTAATTGAGAATTGGAGCCCATTATTGTTAATTAAACTAGAACATCAGCTTTCTTTCTCCATTTCTTCTACCATCTTCTTTTTTCTGGTCTCTAATCTTCTTTTTTTCCAGTTCTTCTTCCTTTTACGTTCTTCTGCTCTCTAATCTTCTTGCTTCTTCGTTCATCTTTCTCCTTAACCAAACTAAGCTCTTCAAATTTCCCAAAACCAAATACCATTATTCATACCACACGTCCACACCCTCAAAACTCACTTCTCTTCCCCCTTGTTACTACCCCTTGTAATTACCTACCTACAAAAAATTAATCTAAACTAATTGTAATTATTTCAAACCAATGTTTTAAACTGTTAAGCAAAAAGAATGATATACCTACATTTACCATGACGGCATCGCAAACATATATGGGTGCATAAATTGGGAATAAGATAATGAAATCTCAAATCCCCAAATACAACTTTCACTTCCCTCTCAACAATTTATCCACACATCACCATTAAACCAGCACACGCTCCACCGCATGCCCTTTTTTTGCTACATGACTCCTTTTAAATTGTGTTTTATTTCCCAAATCAGACCGGTATGTGAAGAAAAATCACTACAAGAATTCTTGTTTCAGGCGACTGTAATAAGGCGACTGATACTAGTAGTCGCCAATTTGGCGACTGGAAATAGAATCGGGCGACTGAAAATAGTCGCCAAATTGGCGACTGAAACAATCCTCAGAAATTTATCAAAAAAACACAGGCGACTGAACGAGCCATTTGGCGATTGATTTCAGTCGCCAATTTGGTGACTACCATTTCAGTCGCCAAATTGGTTATTATTCCAGCAGAAACAAAAATCAACCTCACTCTACTCGCACACATTTTCCTTCAAACACCCGAAAACCCCCATTTCCTTTACAAAATCGCCACCACCACTACTCCACTCCCTCAACCACCACTCCGACCACCACTCCGACACTAGCACCACCGGATCTTTGTGCTTTCCTTCTTCTTGTGTTGCTTTGTTTCTTCTAATTGGTGAAGGTATATTTGTTCTAATTTCAATCCTTCAATTAATTTTGTTTGTTTGTTTAATTTGTGATTCCTACTTGTATTTAGTTGATTTTATATGTTTATATAAACATTTGTGATGATTATTGGTTTAGATGTTAAATGTTTGTTGTAATTTGAATTATTAGATTAACTGGGGGTTTTTGATTAGTGTTAGTGTTGTTGATATTATTAGTGTTGTTAGTATTAATTTTGTTGGTATTGTTAATTTTGATTTGGGTTAGTGTTGTTAGTCATGGGGTTTTGATAATTTTCATGATTTGTGTTAGTGTTGGTAGTATAGGGGTTTTGGTTAGTGTTGTTTGATTAGTTTTAGTATGTTAATAATATTTGTGTTATTAGTATTATTTTGTTAGTATTGACAATTTTGATTTGTGTTAGTGTATTTCGTATTAAGGTTTTGATAAATATAATTTATTTTTCAGGTTTTCGTCTCAAAAGGTTGTACGAGGTTGTACTCAAAGTACAAAGATGAAGATGACGGGGGTTGCTCCTACTTGTTGGACAAAGGCTACCTCCACACAAAAAGAGGAATGGTTCAATAATTTTAGGGTATATTATTTTTGTTTATATTTTGTTATATTATTATAATTTTCAATTAATAAATTATTTTACTAATACTTACCTTTTAAATTGTAGAAAACATTTGACTGGCCGGCCGGATTAGAGTAAATTGTACGTCAAAGGTAAAATGAGACATGCACTAGACGGTTAAGGGACAACATGTATAAGGTTGTCAAGAGGAAGAAGGAGCCGGAGCATATGAGAGGTATTTAATTTTTTTTGTTATTTGTATATAGTTATAATTTAACACATTTTATCATATTTTATAATACTTATTTAACTTGTAGGTGGTGCATATGAAGATATGCTTAAATATCGTGAAACTCCGAAGTTTCAGGCTAGGTCGGCCCAAGCATCCAAAAATAAAAAAGGAGGAAAGAAAGATGGAGCGGCTGAGCCGTCACATCACGCAGGATCTCGATCTTTCCTGGACCTAGTTTTGGGTGTAAGTTATAATTTCCACTTTTTCGTCCATTTGAAAATTATAACTTAAATCCTTTTTATTACTAAAATCTTCTTATACAAGTCTTTAATTTTTCTTTTAGAAGGGTAAGAAGAAAAAAGCTAACACGCCCACGGCTTTGGAGCTCTTCCTTGACACCCATTCCCGACTCCAAGACAATAGAAGATATTGGATAAAGCCAAAAGATAAGGAATTATATGTAAGTTTCAAACCATTTTGTAGCTATTTTTAATAACAATGTTTATATTTTGTAGGAAGCATTTTCCGCCGAGAAAGTTAGGCAACCCGACAAGTCCGATAACGAGATTTGGTTCGACTTGGTTAAGGGTTTCAAGAAGGGGAATGTCTACGGGATTGGGTCGGCTAAGGACGTATTTTACGAAACTCCAAGGGGAAGAATGCCTTCAAGCTCAAAACAAACCTACGAGCCGGGAGTCGTGGGAAAACTCCAAGCAGCACTTAATGAAGAAAGAAGAAAAAACGCGGAAAGGAATGAGGAATTAAGGATAATGAATGAAAAATTTAAGGCTTGGGAAAGCAGGTTCGACAACTGCAACCAAGGTCCGCCTCCCTTTCGGCGAGATTATGATGAAGGCAATGGAGGTGGTGGTATGCAAGCCGAGCCCAATATGACCCTTGGCTTTTGAAATTAGTTTAGAAACTTGTGACTTGTGCTTGTTTAAACTTGGTTTGTTAACGTTTAAGAAGATTTGTAAACTTGAAACAATTTTCTTGATATATATGAGTATGTTGGTTTCACATCGTGTTGTTGTAAATGTGTGAAATTATGGTTGTTTTCTATTATACTTGCAGGTATGGTATGGTAACGAAATGGTAGGATGAAAACAGAATTTTTCTTGCAATATCACAGGTTTTTTGGCGACTGAAATGTTCATTTGGCGACTACTTTCAGTCGCCAAACCCCCTGTATTTTTGCAAATTAAAAGGCCTTTTGGCGACTGGTTGGCGACTGACAAATTGGCGATTGAAGGCTGTAGTGGTCGCCAAATTGGCGACTGATTTCAGTCGCCAAATTGGCGACTACATCACCTTTCAGTCGCCAATTTGGGCGACTGATTTGAGTCGCCATTTCACCAATTTGGCGACGCTTTTTTCAGTCGCCAAATTTGGCGACCGAAATTAGTCGTCCGAATTTTTTTTGGCGACTAATGATTGCGACTGGGTTTTGGCGACTGATTTCAGTCGCCAAATTCATTTTAGCGACTAAAATTAGTCGCCAATATCAGTTGCCTGTATGTTGTTTTCTTGTAGTGAATCCA
Organism: Heliosperma pusillum; assembly: GCA_022085475.1. Lineage (NCBI taxonomy): Eukaryota > Viridiplantae > Streptophyta > Magnoliopsida > Caryophyllales > Caryophyllaceae > Heliosperma > Heliosperma pusillum. The sequence goes on along the minus strand of JAIUZE010008778.1, from coordinate 13,446 downwards.
TGTTTTGGAATCTGGAATAATGGAGGTGGTGACACAGAAATGGTGCCAAAGTGGTAATGATATGGTGGAGGTGGCGACATTTGGGGCTTTGTTGGCCTGCAGAACAAAATTGACAAAGGTGAAGGTCTTTTGTTGGTGTGGAGCTTATGGTGTGAGTCAAGTAAAGCCATAAGTTGTTTTGATTAAAAAATACAAAATTAATTGCGATTGAAGAAGGAAAACTTAGGATTAATGAAGATTGAAGAATAAGAGAGACGAAGGGTAGCATGAATAAAAAGAAGAAGACAATTTAAGAAAACAAAGCCTTTAACCGGTCGGATAGGTTTGCCCTTTCAACTGGTTTAGGCTTTAATGAGAAGTTAATTAGTTGGTTTTATCGTTGGATTAAATAGAATTTGGATTATTGATGGAATAGAACCAATAATCAATCCATTCCTGTTGATTATATCCTTGAACGACCAAACGAGCCTTATTTCGAACTATAACTCCTGAGTCATCCAATTTATTTCTGAATACCCATCGAGTACCAATCACAGTTCGATTTTTAGGTCGTGGCACTAGATGCCAAACTTTATTACATTCAAACTGTTGAAGCTCTTCTTGCATTGCCACAATCCAGTCGGATTCTGGAGGTGCTTCTTTGATATTGGTAGGCTCTATGGTAGACAGAAAAGAATAGAATGAACAAAAGTTATTTAATGTTCGTTTTGTTTGAACTCCCTTATTCAAACTTCCTATGATACTATCCATAGGATGAGAACTCTTATATTTCCATTTCTTAGAGTTCCTAGGCTCATCATTATCTGATGAACTCTCACTTTCCTCAAATGATTCAGAGTCAAGATTGGTTCCCCCCGAGCTCGGCTCCGGGATTATAGCTAAAGTTGGTACAACTTTAGTTACAATATCTTGATCTGGGTCCAAAGTTATAACATCATCAGTTATAACTTCGGTTTCCTTTTCCTTAATTGTTTTGAGAAGAGACATTCGTATCATCAACAATTGTCTCAGTTCTCTTTTCAAGATCATTTGCGGATTTATCAAGTTCATCATTGATTCCTTCAATAACTTCTTCATCGATTTTTGGTAAGTCATCCCTTGGAAGGCGAAAGTCGGGATCATTCATGTCTTCATCTTCATTATGTTCAACTTGTTCAGGCACATTATCTTGATCAAATACAACATGAACACTTTTTTCTATGCACAAGGTTCTTTTGTTAAAGACTTTATAAGCTTTATTATGATTAGAGTAACCAACAAACACAGCTTCGTCACTTTGTGGATCAAATTTGCTTAAATTACTTTTTCCATTATTATGGACAAAACATTTACTACCGAATCAACGAAGATGAGCTATATTGAGTTTTCTCCCTTTTAAAAGTTCAAAGGGAGTCTAATTGAGAATTGGTCTAATCATAGCTCTATTGTGCACATAGCATGCGGTACTAATGGCTTCGATCTAAAAGTTCTTAGGAAGGCCACTACACAAAAGCATAGTGCGAGCCATGCCCTCTAGTGTTCTATTCATACGTTCAACAACACCGTTTTGTTGTGGGGTTCGTGGTGCAGAAAATTTATGTCCTACACCATTCTCCCTACAATATTCTATAAAGGCTTGATTATCAAATTCGGTGCCGTGATCCGTACGAATGGAAACTAACTTCTTATCATACTTATTTTGGGCAAGCTTCATTAATACTACAAACTCTTCGAAAGTTTCATCTTTAGTAAATAGAAAGATAGGTCATACATACTTTGAGTAGTCGTCAACTAGGACGAAGACGTACCTTGATCCACCACGGGTTCTGACTTTCATAGGTCCACACAACTCCATGTGTACTAACTCAAGTGGACGTTCTGTTTTTACTACTTGTTTTGGTTTGAATGAAGATCTAACTTGTTTGCATCGGGCACATGAGTCTCACATTTTTTCTTGTTTGAATTTTATTGAAGGTAAACCCTCAACTAAATCCCACAAATTGTGTTTCTTTAAAGTTGTTGGACTAATGTGTGCAAACCTCTTGTGCCACAAGCATGAATCATCTTTAGTAGCTTTCATGCACGTAAAGGAACTTGTAGTAACTTTGTTTAAATCAATCATATACACGTTCCTTTTACGTAGACCTTCTAGAATAACATTACTAGTACCTTCAATTATGATGCGACAAACATTTGAATGAAAAACGACTTTATTGCCTTTGTCACATAATTGAGATATACTTAGCAAGTTATGTTTAAGACCATCTACTAGATAGATATTATTAATAGCATGTGAAGGAGATATACCAATCTTTCCTACACCAATTATCTTGCCCTTCTTGTAGTCTCCAAAAGTGACCTTGCCACCGTCGAAGGGCTCTAGTGAAATAAAAAAATTCTTATTTCCGGTCATGTGTCTCGAACAACCACTGTCGAGATACCATTGATTATTTTCTATCACTATTATCTCTTCATCATCATCTGAATCTGATTCTGAATCTGAATCACTGACAAGGCACATCTCAGATTTACTCTCGTTGTCACTGTGAGAAATTAGGTCAAGACTAACGTTGCTCAGACTAACGTTGCTCAGACTAACGTTGCTCAGACATAGGTTGGCAACTTTTTCTTCCTCTGACTCTTCGTCTTCTATGTCGAGATCTCCCCAGCAATAAGACATCATGACTTGCTTGAATTTCTTCTTGGTTTTGTCTCATTGATTTTTGTCTTTGGTTTTCTTCCAGGTAGGGCAATCCTTAATCATTTGATCATTATCCCCACACTTGAAGCAACCACGACTTGAGAGAGACCCTTTTGACTCGATTGACTTCTTATAAGATTTGTTAGTGTTATTGTTAAACGTTTTTCTTTGTTTTTGATTAAAGATTTTTTTCTTAAAACGCCTAACAAATAACACTGTTTCATCTTCAAGATCCGAATCTTGTTTTTCACTAGACTCAGCTTGTAAAGCCACTTTCTTCTTATTGCTATCGTTTGCCTCATCCTCATCAAGAATAATCTCGTGAGTGATGATCACTATTTATTTACATATTTTATGCTTCCCTTAGATACATAAGACTCGGTTTATTGTCTTTCCTTGCTTGTTTTTATGTTATTTTAGCTAGAATATCGATTCTGCCGCTTCTATCATGTTTTAATGCAGATTGAATGCATTTGGAGCTTTTTGAGTTGGTATGGAGCATGGCGGAGTCAGACCGAAGAAGGTTAGGCACGGGAATCGAGAGCAATGGAGAAGAAATGAAGAAAAACAAAGAAACGAGCCATATGAAGGATGCTCGATCGAGCAAGGTTACTCTGCTCGATCGAGTCGTGCTGACGTCATGCTCGATCGAGCAGATTCACCTTTGATTGATCGAGCAGCCTAGTATTTGACGGCTTTCGGATTTCCTAAATTAGTTTAACCTAGTTAATTAGATTTATGTTATAAAAGGAAAGCTCGTCTTTCATAATTAGGTACGCCGCTTTAATATTAGAAACTAAAGTTTTGTTTGCTTTACAGCTGGATTCATTCATCAAGACTATTGTTTTTAGTTCAAGCTTGTAATCGGTATTCTTTAATCTTCTTTTGTTATTCAATTAGTTACCTTGCTTCAAGTTCTTTAATTATTCTTTATTAATCCTTTCATTATTGTTAATCATGTTTACTTTATTTATTATCGTTGTTATTAATATAGTTATGAGTAGCTAAATTCCTATCTAGGGTTGAAAGGGATCTAGGATTGTTAGAAGGGGTAGACTAATTAATTGAATTGCAATTGCATGGTTATCGTTTGATTATCGTTTTAATTCTAGTGGTTTGATTACTGGCCAGGATGAGTTAACTAGTCTCGCGGATTAAGATTGACACCGATCGGGTTAAGACTAAGATAGGCTACGATAACTGAATAGAACTCGTTTAATGATAGTGATCGCATGTTGAATTGTAGATCTAAAGGGCATAGTTGAACTGACTGATCTTGTGACCTTAGATAACTTTATTGCATGATAGTTGATTACACCCTTACCCCTGAACAATAATCCTAGTGAACCTTAGACCCTAGACTTTTAATCTTATTGATTTCAGTTTTTTTATTGTTATTGTTTGCTATTAGTTTAGAACACAAATCAAAAACCCATGAAATTGTTATTATAAGAGACGAACCTAGTTTAACAGATTAGAATACTACCGCCTCCCTATGGATTCGATACCTTACTTACCGCTGACTATTAGTTAATAGTGAATTAGGATTACTTTGATTAACGTGACGTGCCTTTACCCTTATCAAATTTGGCGCCGTTGCCGGGGAGGCAACAGTTTTCTGTTTGTTTCTACTTAGTTTGTCTTTTTATTCGTCTCAGGGAACCTAAGTTCCTTGAGACCGTTCTTATCCTTTTCTTTAGTGTTCGTTTATGCCCAGGTGTTCCAGGTCCGATCTCATACCCTACGATTCCGAACCAGAGAGGACTCTCCGAGTTAGACGAAACTTTTGGAAGGAAATTCAAGAAGCGGAAGACTTGAGTACGCTTGACACGGTTTAAGATGAATTTGTCGCAGAAAAACCATCCTTAGAAGAGGATACACATATTTCTACACCCACTACAACCATCTTATATCTCTTTGGTGAAGCGAAACATGTTTGGAGGAAGCCCCACTGAGGATCCTGCAAAGCATATGGAAATATTCACCAACTATTGTTGTTCTATTCCTTTAACAGGTGGGGTAACGCAAGATCAAATTAAGTTGGTGTTATTCCCCTTTTCACTACGAGACGGGGCAGAAGATTGGTTGGGTGATTTAGATTTGGATGCACTTGGCATCACTGATTGGAATTCTCTGGCTCTTGCATTCTACAAAAGATATTTCCCGCCACAAAAAACCAACGCCATCCGAAGTCAAATCACAAGCTTCAAACAAAGTCCCACTGAGAACTTTAATGAGGCATGGGTTCGCTTTAAAAAGCTTGTCAAATCCGTTCCACATCATGTTTTTGATACTTGGTTCCTATGCAACCAGTTTTACAACGGGTTATATGATGATCAGAGAGCATTGCTAGATTTTGCTGCCAATGGAAGATTCCAAAATAACACTACCGATGCTAATGCTTGGAAGTTGATTGATGAGATAGTTACTCACACTGTTGAGTATGGCAATCCCAGGGGTAATGCGAGGCGCGGAGGTTCGGACAATGTCGTTGCAGCTTAGTTGGAGGCATTAACTGCTAAAATTGCCAAATTACAAACTTCAAAATCTTTGGAAAATAAACAAACGGTTCATGCCATGGTTCAACAAGAGCCAACCTGTGAAAGATGTGGTACCATGGGGCATAATGCATTAGAGTGTATGAGTACGGTTGAACAAGTACTTGCTTTTCAATCCTTTAAGCAAGGTACACCGTACTCTAACTTTTATAATGAAAGGACGAGAGAGCATCCAAATTTCTCCTACCGAAGTCAGAATGTTCTTAATCCTACCTCGCCGCCACCCCAGGAACAAGGTTCCTCTTATGTGATTCCTCAAAATCGCAATTCTCAAGGCAATTATAACCGTTCAAATCAAGGAGGCCAAAACTTTCAACAAGCGCCACCTCCAAGTAATGATATGGCGGAATTGAAAGCCATGTTGCAGCAAAGTCTCATGATACAACAAAAGGAAGATGCTGAGATCTCTCAATTGCTCGCACATAACAAGATAATGGATACCTAAATCGCCCTATTGGCAATTCAAAATCCACACAAACAACCGGGCAATCTTCCTCCTCAGGGACACCCTCCACATGAACAAGCCAATGCTATTTCTTTGAGGAGTGGGACCCATTACAAAGGCTCAGAAATAAATGGGGGTGGGAAGGATAAAAGTATGGAAGTTGCTCGTCAAGATTCGGAAAACAGCGAAAAAATTGCCTGAAAAAGAGGATGCTCGATCGAGCAACCTCTCTTGCTCGATCAAGCAACCCAGGAAAAATCCGAAAAATCTGCTCGAGGAGTTCCTGAAAGTTCCTGTTTTGACAAACTCGATCGAGCAACTCCTTTGCTCGATCGAGCAACACCTGATCAGACTGACAAGTCCTCTACTTCATCTTCAAAGGCAAAAGAAGCCAAACCAATCGCCATTACACTTCCTTTTCCTCACCGCCAACATAAATCCAAGCTCGATAAACATATTGGAAGGTTTATGGAGGTAGTCAATAATTTGCAAGTGAGTGTACCGTTTACTGAGTTGATCACTCAAGTGCCAGCTTATGCAAAATTTATGAAGGACGTATTGACAAGGAAGCGATCCTTTATAGAAGTGAAGACGGGTGCATTTACTGAGGAATGCAGTGCTGTGTTAGAATCCCGATCACCACCTAAGCTAAATGATCCATGGAGTTTTTCTATTCCTTGTAATATAGGATGTTTAGCTATTGATAAAGCCCTTTGTGATTTAGGGGCTAGTGTTAGTGTAATGCCATTTTCTATATGTAAAAAGCTAAATATGGGTCAACTTACTGTTACAACCATGACCTTACAAATGGCCGGCCGTTCTATTAAACACCTTTTGGGAATTTTAGAAGACGTACCGGTTAGAGTAGGAAAATTTTTCATACCCGTTGACTTCGTCGTATTAGATATGGCTGAGGACACCCAAATTCCTATCATCTTAGCACGACCATTCCTCCATACTGCGGGGGCGGTTATAGATGTTAAGAATGGGAGACTTACACTAATAGTGGGGGATGACACTATCACTTTCAACTTAGATAATGCAATGAAACACTCCATACTAAAAGAGACATGTCATAGGGTCGATATTGTGGATTTTACTGTTGATGACTGTCTCTCTTTGTGTTTGAATAGGGATCCTCTGGAGATCGCCTTAATTTCCAGCACTACTGAAGCTGCAAGCTCACGAAGTAAAGAAGTAGTTGAGATGGACAAACTGCTGACAGGAGAGGAATGCGAGTTACAAAAGGTGTATAGTTTAGGTAACCCCCCTAAGGTTACCGAGATAAAGAAACCTGAACTTAAACTCCTCCCCTCTCATCTTAAGTATGTTTTTCTTGATTCCCATGAGATGAATCCTGTAATTTTCAGTGCTAATCTATCTGAAAGTCAACTTACTGATTTGTTAGTAGTTTTAAAAAGACACAAGAAGGCTATAGGTTATAGCATTGATGATTTACAAGGTATTAGTCCTGACTTTTGTATCCACCGTATCCACTTAGAAGAAGACCATAAACCTTGTAGGCAAGGTCAATGTCGTTTGAATCCTACTATGCAAGAGGTAGTTAGAAAAGAGGTGCAGAAACTGTTAGATGCAGGGATTATATACTTTATTTCTGACTCAAAGTGGGTCAGTCCTGTTCATGTAGTCCCTAAGAAGGGAGGGACTACGGTCGTCACTAATGAGAAAAACGAGCTCATATCTACTAGACTAGTGACAGGATGGAGGATGTGTATTGATTATAGGAATCTTAATATAGCTACTAGGAAAGACCACTTCCCTCTTCCCTATATTGACCAAATGTTAGAGCGTCTAGCGTGTCATAAATATTTTGTTGGAGCTAGTGTCCTCCACAGTTAGTGTGATAACATGTATAAATCTCTTACAGGTTCACAGGGTATACTTAGTATTCTTATCAGTTGATTAACGTTTATCGATAACGGTTGGCTTGCTAGAAGTTTGACGTTATTGTCATTTTAATGGCGGTGATCAACTGGTCCCTAAAAGTCACACCTAAAGGATGTGTTTGAGAGATATGATTATATGAAAAATATAATCATATTGATGCCTTATATGACTAAAAGGTTAGTCGATGTATATGACTAAAAGGTTAGTCAATGTAATGATGATACGATTATTTAATACGATTAAATAATACTAGCTGAGACGAATTAAATGTTAATTCGTAATTGAATATAAACTGTTATATCTAATTGATGTATATAATGTAATTATTTAATACGATTAAATAATGTAAGCTTAAACGAATTAAATGTTAATTCGTAATTAAATATAAACTGTTATATTTAATTAGCAAATTATAAATATACGATATTTATAGTTGACGTATATATTATACGATATTGTCATAATAAATGATGTCAGACCGATATTAATAAATCGACTACAGGATGTTGTATGGACTTATTAATATGTGACAACATAAATGACAATAATAATATATACACATATTATACATTAAATAAATAAAAGAGTGAAGACTCCTATCTTGACTCCACTTCCTAATACAAGTAGAAGAAAAAGAGGGAAGACTCCTCCCTCTACTCTACTACTAGTTGGACGGTCCAAATAGGAGAGGAGGAGAGTTTTATATAAACTCTTCTTCTCTACTTTCTTATTATTACTATTACCTTCACAAAATTAGCAGTAATTTTGGTGTTTATTCTAGCACAAGCAAAGGCATTTCTCAGAGCATCTTGGGTGCAATCTTGGGTGCAACAATTAGGAGAATATCATCTTGATATTTGTTCTTAGGCCATATTGCTAGGACCGAAGGTTAATTCTAATCTTTATGCATTTCGTTTATGACTCGTATTTCATATATTATAATTTCGTTATAATCCTTAAATTTCATGTTGAAATATACCGATATTTCCCACAAGTGGTATCAGAGCCAAGGTTACGAAATTATTTTATATGATTATTCATGAATGATGAAAAAAAAAAATTCGGTCCAAATTTTTTTTATTCGGCAACAAAAAAAAAACTTTTTTTTCGGGCCGTGTATTTTTTTTATTATTGTTTTCATTTGATTTATTGATATTGTTGTTTTAATATGTTAAGATGACAATATGATAAATTTGTAGATGTTTTAATTTAATAAGGATTAAATTAGAATGTAAATGGAAATTGTTTTGAATGTTAATGAAATTTGTTTTTGCTATATATTTTCGGTATACATGATGTTAAATTGTTATTTTGCATCATGATTCATTAATTTTAATGATGTTCAAATCAATTATGATTAGTCAAATATTAAGATAATCGATTTAATCATGATTTAGATATTCATTTTAAAATGTTAAATTGAATCATCTAGTTTGTATCAATGTTTAATAATGATTAGATGTTGATAATTGTACCGATCTTGAAATATTAGCAACATCAAAATTAAATAAATAAATAAAAAAACAGCCCGTAGCTGCAAATTTAATAAATAAATAAAAAATCGGATTTTTTATTTTTTTTAAGTTGGCCGAATTTTTTTTTGTTTATGCATTATATTGATAATGTATAATTGTTGTTGTGAAAAAGTTCACAATTATTGGATACCCAATTATTTTAAAATGGTTTAAAATAATGTTGGATTAATTCATATTATACGATAATATGAATTAAAATTGGATTATGTTTGATTGGAATTATTGTGAGTAATTAAGGAATTGTCACATAATTTTGATCATTTTAAATTAGGTGGTTTGGATAAATTACTCTACATAATTAAGGAATTATGTCTTGAATGATTAATTTATTGTTGATGCATTTTATTTTGTTGAATGATTTGTTGAATGGTTTATTTACGTATTTTTGCAATTGGTTGTAATTTGTATTACCTAGTGTGGCCTTAGTTGATTATGTTTTCGTAATGATGGAAACATGATCTTGATGTAATTTTGAGATCTCGAATCTCCTTTTGTTTTCTTTAAAATTATGTTTTTTAAATTAGAATGTAAATAGGTTTATGTTTTGTAATTTATTAAATGTAATTTGAGAAGACTAAAGATGGAGATCGGATTGCTCACTCCCGCTACATGGACCAAGATGGAACATCAAGACAAGCTTTTTGGGTCCAATCATGGATGGATTCCAAAGTTGTATTTTTATTCATTTTGGTAGATAGGCCACACTAGGACTTTGTAATTTTACGTATTTTTCGTTCTTGTTGCTTTTCATCACATGATAGTTAGTGCATCATATTCCGCCTAAACCAAACCACCTACTACTAAAAATGCATGAAAATTGACTCATATAGTTTGGATGTTAGTTATCATGGACATAAAGATGTCACACGAATTTAAGCCATCATCTTAGTTTATTCATTCTCGCATGCTAGATATTCGTTCACTTAAAATGAATTAAAATAAAGTTGATGGGATCTTCCTCTAAAACCTAAAATTGAGACTAGTCTTTATAGGCCAAACTACTATGAATCCCTTCTTCGTCGGTAGGCATATAGGACATTACTCTCCATATGACCCCTTCTACGTTGGGTAAGTAGTATGTGTTGACTTATTTTACCTCAACATTATAATCCGAAGAGTTTCTCGTGATTATGATGGACTAAAGATAAAATTTTATCGACCAAGAATTCTAAAGGTAGAATTAGCCAAGTGGTTGACTTATCAATTTACAGATAATTGAGTCTTGGGATCATTTATATAATTCTTGAGGGAGGTCAATTGTATAAATGTTTGAGTCTTCGCATTAAACGAGTTTTGGACTAGACTTAATTCATATCAATGAGTATGCTTATTATTATTATATTTTTCTTTTTCCGCCGTGTAGAATTCGTCTTATATTGATAATACTGCTATAACAAATGGCTGGCCATAATGATGTCCCTATGCCAAGTGCCACACTCGCACGCGAGTCCTGGCTTAAAACGTTCATGGACCACATGAATCATTCCACGCGCCTGAAGAATGACGGGTCCATCTTTGCGAACTTGGAGGCGGCATTACGGAATGCACCCATTGCTGACGGCAAGCTCCAGTACTTGACTGAGCCAATACCGCCAAACCCAGGCCCCAATGGGAGAGCTAACGAGTCACTTGCTTATAGTGACTTCGTTATGGAAGCGGGTGCGATAAAGAACGTACTCATCTTTGCAATGGAAACCAATTTGCAAAGACGCTTCATTGCTCAAGGTGCAAATAAGATTTTCACCACGCTCACTAACGAATTCTCAAAAGCACCGAGAATCGTTACTTATGAGCATACCTGTCGCTTCTTTGAGGCAAAATTCCAGAAGGGCCAACCGGTTAGCCCACACATTCTTGATATGCTTGAGAATGTCGAGAAACTGGAGGCACTTGATTGCAAAATCAGTGAGAGCATAGTCATTGACCGTGTGATTCATTCACTTCATGATGGTTTTGCCCTTTTCAGGGCAAATTACTACATGAATGACACAAGGAAAAGCCTTCATGAGCTACACTAATTTCTCGTACAGACCGAGAAGAATCTGAAATTGAGTGGGAGCATGAAGCAAGATGTTCTCATGATTTCCAACAAGAACAAAGGTAAGGGCAAGGCTCATGGCGACCTAAATGTAGGGAAGCCAAAGTTTAAGAAGTCAGAGAGTGGGCCTGGTGAGACTAGTAGCTTACAAGGCAAGGCAAAGAGCAAGGACAGCGACATTGAGTGCTGAGTGCCACCATTGCCACAAGACTGGGCATTGGAGGAGGAACTGTCCCGTGTACCGTGAAGAAATAAAAGCAGGCCACGTCACTCCTGTTGGTATGTCATCTTATATTTATATGATTGAGATTAACCATGCAAGTTCCGGAACTTGGGTACTTGATACAGGTTGTGGTTCTCATCTGTGTAATAATTTGCAAGGCCTAAAAAACATCACACCTCTCGCAAAGGGTGATGTGGACCTGGGAGTCGGGAATGGAGCAAAAGTTGCTGTAGTCTCAATGGGAACATACGTAATCCAACTCCCGAGTGGATTTGAGTTGTATTTATATAACTGTTACTATGTACCTAGTTTATCTAAGAACATTATTTTTGTTTCTGTGCTTGATAAAGACGGTTTTTCATTTTCAATAAAAGACAATAGCTGTATTTTCTCTTTGAATGAAATGATTTATGGCAAAGCAGTTTCCATGAATGGCATTTATATCTTAGATCAAACCACAGACATATTACATGTGAATAATAAGAAAGTAAAGGTTGGTGACAAAGATCAAACTTATCTATGGCATTGTCGTATGGGACACATAAATGAAAAACGTGTAAAGAAGCTCATTGAGAATGAGACTATCTCCCCATTTGATTACAAATCATTTGGCACGTGTGAATCATGTCTTATCGGCAAAATGACTCGAATTTCCTTCAAAGGTGTTGGAATGCGTGCTAATGACCTATTAGGACTCATACATACTGTAACAACCCGAAAAGTACCCAAATTTTCTAGTAAAAATATTTACCAACACTTTTCAGCAGACTTAAGTTTTTAAAATAGAATTTATTGTTTCGAGTCGTATTTTGAAATTCCGCGTTCGTATTTGGAATTTCTGAGAGATTTCAAGAAAATCCCGTTTTTAGTCATCTTTGACTTTTCTTGACTTTTAAGTCGTCTTTGACTTTTCTTGACTTTTTAAAGTCGTCATTGACTTTTCTTGACTTTTAAGTCGTCATAAACTTTTCTTGACTTTTAAGTCATCTTTGACTTTTCTTGACTTTTAAGTCGACTTTGACTTTCGTTGACTTTTTCCCGACTCGCCTTGTAAGTTTGAAGACCGAAATTTTATTTAAAAAAATAATATTTTTGATTTATTTTTATTTAGATTTATTAGGATTTATGATAATTTAATAAAATTATTTTTGAATTTATTCGGAATTTATAATAAGGTTTTACGGTTTAAACCCGGGAATCATTTAACTATTCCCGACTCATCGTAAATCCCGAAACAAACCCGAAACTCGACTTTGGCATGAGTCACACGCCCATGTCATCGTTTTCCACTCACTTGAGATATTTTAATTGTTTCGATTAAACTAATACAAATATTTTAGATATTTGTTACTTTATCGATCCGTCAACGGAAATTACGCAAATCGTTTACAAAACAGACCCGACAAGCACAACATCACACGGCTCCCTCACCCTCTCTTAAGCCTTGATATTTTCATTTATTTTGATTAATATATCATAATATCTTGATATTTAATTTAATTAACTTAATATCTAATTAATTACTGTAATATAATTATTAAACCCGAGTCAATTCCGTAACAACAATTTCAAAACCCGACTCATTAATCCTTCTATATGTACCGGCCCAACCACCCATCATTACTCACCAACAACCTTTTCATTTTACAACAAATCAAATTAAGATCAAATTAATCGTTCTTCAACGTTCTTCATTCGTTCTTGAGCGTTCTTCATCCGTTCTTCGTCGTTCTTGAGCAAAATCATCATAAAACCTTCATTTCTTAATTAAATCCGTCCTAACTTATATTTCTAGAATCTCCTCTTCGCTCTCCATCTTCAAGTACGGTTTATTTTCAATTCCGACAAAATCGTTTTCAACACTTTAATTATGGAAAATCAAGTTTTAATTCTAACAATATTATTCTTGTCATTTCTTATAGGGGAAGCTTTTGAAGACGAGTTTGGTGACTCGTATATATTAGAAGAAGATTAGTAGACGGGTTTCTTATTTCTTTAGTTCTTATTTTGGGTGCTACTTGATTTTGTGCTAGCTAAGGTAACGATTCCGAGTTACTCG
>JAIUZE010008777.1:0-21583 GCA_022085475.1 Heliosperma pusillum | reverse complement strand
TCGTGAACGGATGATAATATGTTGAATTTATTGTGAGCATCGCATGACTTGACTGGTTTGTCTGTCGAGTCTCAATCTTATCAATCTTATACCGCTAACGGTGAGATGCAAGCCCTAGTGAGCGTATTCGATTGCCTAAGAGTGTCTTTCCCGAGTCGTTGAATAACATGATGGTTACGTATTTGATTTCCACATGATCTTATCATTATATCTCGTATTGCCTATCTATTTTTATCGTAACTCACATGGATATGTATATATATGCATGCTTTCCTTTCGTATTACCTTATGTGTACGTTTGATGTAATATGGCTGGGAGAACCCGGAGTTACTCCCCACTGACTGTGGCATTCATGTTTTTTATGGATGAACAGGTTGCATGCTATGGATGACTTTTTGGATCTGATATTTTGGGGTTCGGGTGTGAGCTAGCGGGCGTTGTCCCTGGAAGTTCACCTCTAGACGATAGTAGCTAATTTTGGTTAAACACTTGTTCTTTGCTAACATTTTAAGAGACCCCGTCTCTTTATTGTATATTCCGTATTTAGTTTGTAACATTTTGACACACCTCGTGTTATATATATCTTGCATGTTTAAAGGTTTTTAAAATACCGTATTTCCGCATATCTTTTCACATGCTTGTATGTTTTATCTTTCCGCATTCGCGAGGGTTGTCACAACTGTCCCGTGTATGCTGAAGACGTAAAAGCAGGTCGCGTCACTCCTGTTGGTATGCCTTCTTTTATTCATATGATTGAGATTAACCATGCAAGTTTCGGAACTTGGGTACTTGATACTGATTGTGGTTCTCATCTGTGTAATCATTTGCAGGGCCTAAGAAACATCAAAACTCTCGAAAAGGGTGATGTAGACCTGCGAGTGGGGAATGGAGCAAGAGTAGCTGCCATTTCAGTGGGAACATATGTAATCCAACTCCCAAGTGGATTTGAGTTATTTTTAAATAACTGTTACTATGTACCCAGTTTATCTAAAAACATTATTTCTGTTTCCGTTCTCGATAAGAACGGTTTTTCATTTGTAATAAAGGATAATAGCGGTATTTTCTCCTTTAACGAAATGATTTATGGTAAAGCTGTTTCCATGAATGGGATTTATGTTTTAGATCAAACCACAGATATATTGCATGTGAGTAATAAAAGGTAAAGGTTGGTGACAAAGATCAAACATATCTATGGCATTGCCGTATGGGACACATAAATGAAAAACGCGTGAAGAAGCTCATTGACAATGAGACTATCTCCCCATTTGACTATGCATCATTTGGCACGTGTGAATCATGTCTCATAGGCAAAATGACTCGAATTTCCTTCAAAGGTGTTGGAATGCGCGCTGCTGACCTATTAGGACTCATACATACTGATGTGTGTGGACCTATGTCAATCAACGCTAGAGATGGCGATAGATATTTTATCACTTTCACGGACGATTTGAGTAGATATGGATATGTCTACTTAATGAAGCACAAAAGTGAGTCCTTTGATAAGTTCAAGGAATACCAGAATAAGGTTGAAAACCAGCTGGGTAGAAAGATTAAAGCACTACGTTCAGATCGTGGTGGCAAATATCTTTTGAATGAGTTTGATCAACACCTTAAAAACTGTGGTGTAGTAATACAGTTAACTCCACCTGGAACACCTCAATTAAATGGTGTGTCCGAACGGAGAAATCGAACATTACTTGATATGGTTCGATCCATGATGAGTCACACGGTAGTGCCTGATTCAGTGTGGGGCTATGCTCTTTTGTCAGCTGCTCTTATACTTAACCGAAGTCCGTCTAAAGCTGTTGACAAGACTCCATTTGAAATGTGGAAGGGAACAGTCCCTAACTTGTCCTTTATTAGGGTTTGGGGCTGCGAGGCTTATGTCAAGTGGAGACACGAGGATAAGCTCGGCCCGCGATAGGTCAAGACATACTTTATTGGTTATCCAAAAGGAATGTTTGGTCATTACTTTTATTCGCCTACCGAACAACGTGTTTTTGTTGCGGCTAGTGCGAAGTTTCTAGAGAAAGAATTTCTCGAGAACAAGACGAGTGATAGAACCTTCGATCTGTCGGAGATTCAAGAACCAAAAACCGAGCAACCGATGGAGGAAGATGTTCCTTCATCTTCTGCTGGGGTTAATATTCCTGAGGAACCTAGAAGGTCGGGTAGAGTCTCTATACCTCCAGACAGATACATTGGTATGGTCGAGGAGAACGATAGAGACGATGTTTTGCTCCTAGAGAGTAACGCACCCGCTACCTATAAAGGAGCCATGACCTGTTCCGACTCAAAGCTATGGCTTGAGGCCATGCAATCCGAGATGGACTCTATGTATGAGAATGACGTATGGGATCAGGTTGATTTTCCTGATAAGGTTCGGCCTCTTCAGTGCAAATGGCTTTACAAGATAAAGCATTCCGTAAGGGGACAACCAGACACCTATAAGGCACGACTAGTGGCAAAAGGTTTCACTCAAGTGCACGGATTGCATTATGATGAAATTTTTGCACCCGTAGTCATGCTGCGTTCCATTCGGATAATCTTAGCGATTGTCGCCTTTCATGACTATGAAATTTGGTAGATGGACGTGAAAACCGCCTTCTTAAACGGTTATTTGGAGGAGGAGTTGTACATGGTACAACCTGAAGGTTTCATTGACCCTAAAAATCCTAAGAAAGTGTGCAAGCTTAAGCGTTCCATTTATGGACTTAAGCAAGCTTCTCGGAGTTGGAATCATCGTTTCGACCAAGTCATAAAAGCAAATGGTTTCACTCGATAGGTTGAGGAACCATGCTTATATGTAAAGTCGTGTGGAAGTAAAATCGTTTTCTTGATATTGTATGTCGATGACATACTCTTGATAGGGAATGATATTCCTCTCTTATCTTCGGTTAAGGTATGGTTAAAGAACCATTTCCAGATGAAAGATCTGGGCGAGGCACAGCGCATATTGGGAATCCGTATCTACAGAGATAGATCACGACGGATGTTATCACTTAGTCAGGAGTCTTATATAGAGAAGATTCTTGAAAGGTTCAGCATGACCAACTCCAAGAAGGGGTATCTTCCAATGACGTCTGGGATGCATTTGAGTAAAGCTCAGGCACCCAAGACATCTGAAGAGGTCGAGCGCATGAGTTGAATTTCTTATGCGTCAGCTATAGGATCGATCATGTATGCCATGATATGCACACGTTCAGACGTGGCATATGCTTTGAGTATGACCAGTCGGTACCAAGGCAATCCAGGTGAAACACACTGGATGGCTGTTAAAAACATCCTTAAGTACCTACGGAGGACTAAGGATTGGGTATTGACTTATGGAGGAGAGACTGAGCTTTGCGCAACCGGTTACGCAGATGCTAGCTTCCAAACGGATCGGGATGACTCAAAATCTCAGTCTGGATTCGTATTTACTCTTAATGGCGCTGCGGTCAGCTGGAAAAGCTCCAAGCAGAGTGTTATAGGAGATTCTACGACTGAGTCCGAGTACTATGCCGCTTCAGAGGCTGCAAAGGAAGCTATATGGATGCGTCAATTCTTACAAGGACTTGCCATAGTTCCTAGTTCGAATGACCCGATCACCATCTATTGTGATAATAGTGGTGCCATCTTAAAGGCTAAGGAGCCTAGGTCTAGCAACAAATCTAGACATGTACTTCGGAAGGCTCACATGATCAGAGATTACGTAGAGCAAAAGGAGATAGTGATAGACAAGATTGCTACGGATGATAACATAGCAGATCCTCTCACTAAACCGTTAAGACATGATAAGCATGTAGGGCACGTTACTTCCATGGGAATTAAACGTGTTCCTGAGTTGTATTAGCTGTTTGTATGAATTAGATACATTTTTTTCATTTACTAATAATAACTTCATCGTATTGTTTTCATATTTTGTTTTTCATGTAGATTGTATGGACAACATTGAACACCACAAAGTGAACTGAATAACATTATATGTGTTTTGGTCCGTAATCGCCTACATGAGCTGATAACTCTGGCTATTATATTGTTGAGTCGATTGATGGTAGGTTCAACGAGCCATAAGTCAAACTGTTGACTGATCGATCACAAATACGAGTTATAAGGATACCTCGTAGGACATTGTAATTCGTGACGACGTTATGGAGTCCTAAATGTTTAACAACATTCGGTGCCAGGTCGTGGATTGGACGTCAATAGTGTTCCTAGAGTCGATTCTTTTGACTATCGACTGTCTCTTGAGATTAAGGCAGTTTTTGGGTGACTTTGGTTTCTTTCTCACGGTCGACCGTAACAGGAGGCCAAGCAGATTTTTACTGGGTCATTTCATACTGTGCTTACATCTGCAGGATTCGAGTTGAGGAAAATATCCAACCCTTTATCATGTTTTGTTATTTCTCAGGGCCACTCGAGGAGTAGTAACTGAAATGCATGGCCATGCTCGAATAATGATTCGTTTATCAGTTGAGTTACTCTCTAGTCGGGAAAACCACTCTTGATACAGATCACTTGTAAAATACGACCTTTTTGAATGCGGACTTTGCAAATTGTTTTACATTGAGTGGGAGAAATTTAAGGATATGAGAATCGGTTATCGCACATACACTTGTAAGGACAAGTGGGAGATTGTTGGAGCTAGTGTCCTCCACAGTTAGTATGATAAAAGCTAAGGTTCAAAGGGTATACTTTGTATTATAATCAATTGATTAATGTTTATCGATAACGGTTGGCTTGCTAGATAAGTTTGACGTTATTGTCATACAGATGGCGGTGATCAACTGATCCCTAAAAGTCACACCTAAAGGATGTGTTTGAGAGATGTGATTATTTGAGAAAATAATCATATTGATGCCTTATTAAATGAATAAAAGGTTAGTCGATGTATTTGACTAAAAGGTTAGTCAATGTGATGATGATACGATTATTTAATAACGATTAAATAATGTTAGCTGGTAATTGAATATAAAATGTTATATTTAATCAATGTATATAATGTTGGTCAAAACTAAATATAAACTGTTATATTTAAGTTGGCGGATATGTATTACACGATATTATTATAGTGTATTGGTCCGGCATTACTCGGTTTATGTAACGGTCCATTACTAGTAATAATTAATACATATTATATTATGTACATAATAAAAGAGATGCCAACTACCAATTAGAGGTGGAGATAAATAAGGAAACTAGGGTTTTGATTTTGATGCTTTGCTCTTACCATCTCACGGCACAGATGGAGTATTAAGAGCAAGAAAAAGAAACCTAATACCTACCCATTCTCACGGCACACATAGGGAGAAAAAGAGGTTTTTTCTACTAACCCTAATTGACTGATTGTGACGGCACAAGAGTGAAGAAGAGAAAGAAAATTCTGATTTTTTTACTCTCTTATTCATCTCTATATTCATCATCAATATACACACAAAATTAGAAGTAATTTTGGGTATTCGTTCTAGCACGACGAAGGCATTTCTTGAACCATCTTGGGTGTAACGATTAGAAGAATACCTACTTTGGTATTTGTTCTTAGGCCTTTATCTAGGACCGAAGGTTATTTCTTAATCTTTTGTTTATATTATGCAATTTCATTTATGACTAGAAATTCATATAGTTATAATTTCATTATAATCCGAAATTTCTAAACGGATGTAAACCGTTATTTCCCACAGGTATGACAACCAACCTTTTAAGCCAAAACCATTTTAAATGCACTTAGCATACCGTTATTCTGCCTGTTTAAATGTGTATAACCCTTACATGATCCCCACTTTGTAAATAAACCATGACAAAATTTTCAAAATCAAAATCCTTTTTTAAACTGTAAAACATTTTCAAAGGTGGCCTAAAGAAGCGCGAAATGATTCGAAACTCTGTCCAAGTGTCTAGTCAAAATCATTTCTCCATTTTGAGTCAGCACTCGTACAACCACACTACGGTTGTCTAGGACAAGCATTTTAAAACTAGTCATTTTCAATACTCACTAAGCACAGTGGCACACTCCCACCATTTCACAAGCCGAGTCGTTCTCCACTTCGAGTCGTCACTCATTTCCAAACTAGTCATTTTCAAAACTCACTTAAACACAGTGGCACACTCTCACTTCACAAGTCTAATATATTCGAGTAAGTGTGCCAGATTGGTCGATCGTGTTCTGATTCGTCGTCGGTCTCTTGCTCAGTTTCCAAGATGTCAGGAGCTTGTCAAGAAACTATTCGTGCACCAAACCAGAATGGTAATGATCAAATCCTAGCTGCACTTATCCATCTCCAGGCAAGTCAAGACCAAACTTATGCTCGCCTCAATGCCATTGAAGACAGAATTGTCGCCATAGAAACTAGACTTCCTCCTCCATACATTCCTCACAGTGTGCATGGTGACTTCCCACCTTTTGTGGAACAACCAGAAGTCAAACTCAAGCCGGTTCCTACCAAAGCTGAAAAGCGACTCCAATACTTGGAGGAACAACTAATGTATCTCAAAGAAAATGACATTCATGGAGAGAATAATCGCAAGTATGAAGCAGTGAACGCGCAATTTCCAGCCAACTTCAACATGACTGACATCCCAAAGTTTAAGGGGCATGAGAACCCGTTGTATCACATTCAAGTCAATAAGGGCACTCTAGAGGTTCTTACCCAAAATGAGAAAGAAGGCTTAGGCCGACTTCCTAAATTAGAGAAGGAAAACTAGCACACAACTTGTTGAACGTCCTGATAAAGCAACTATTGTAGAGAAATTCGTGGATATCCTGAGACCCCTTTATGCAAACCATCTGAGGTACCAAAATATAAAGTCTTCCAAAGACTTGACTGTGCTGGGAATAAGACGGGAAGATGATATCTGAAAAGGACTCTTGTCCAAAACGGTAGGTCGTGGGTATCAAGGCTCAACGAGTCGTTCTTATGGCTCCACCAACAAACCCGATGAGGTCAAATATGTCAAACCTTTCAAGAAGAGCAACCCTCAAAGGGAATTCACCAACATCGGTGATATATACTCCAATGCCTTGGAAAGATGGATACAACAAGGCAAAAATCAACCTATTGGACCTACAGCTAGCCTGGAAAAGAAAGATAGGTTCAGGGATGGAGACGTTTACTACGAATATCATAGAGGCAAAGAACACGATACAGAGCAATGCTATTAGTTGAAACATGGCATTCAAAATATGATTGAGGATGGTCGTCTACCCATCCCTCCTGGAAGCAAACCTAAAAATCCTCTTGAAGCTCTAACGATTATAGATGAAGAATCCACCTTGGATTGTTCACACCTCATCTCCCCAGTCGAAGAAGAAATTCACGGTTAGAAAGTGAAAAAGAGATATTCAAGAGAGAAGCAGAAGACAACAAATTCAAGTCAGAATCGGAGTCGGAATCAGAGTCTGAGTTAAAAGTCCCTGGAGACACTACAAGAATTCTTGTTTCAGGCGACTGTAATAAGGCGACTGATTTTAATAGTCGCCAAATTGGCGACTGAAAATAGATTTAGGCGACCGAAAGTAGTCGCCAATTTGGCGACTGAAACAAACTTCATGATTTTATAAAAAAAACACGGGCGACTGAAATCAGTCGCCAAATTGGCTACTGAATAGGCCATTTGGCGACCGATTTTAGTCGCCAATTTGGCGACTACCATTTCAGTCGCCAAATTGGTTATTATTCTGGAATCGCGAATCAACCACCCACCATATGTTACTTTACCAATTCCTAAAATCGACCGAACACCATTTGCACTGGAATTATTCAGAAAACACAAGCTAAAATTACACAAATAGAACTAAGGCTATATACTTGAGAGTTTGCTCTGTTTTTGTTGGACTGAATGTTGAAAGAAAGTGATAGAACCTTAACCAAAGCACAAAGCCAATGGTTGAGGGTTGAACCTTGATCCCAGCACACAGCTAAGGGCTTAGGCTCACTTCCAAGCACACAGCAATGGAAGCTTTCTCAAGCACACAGCCAAGAGATGACAACAGAAATAAAGGTTTTAGTTTTGTGTTTACTTCAAATCTCCTTCATTCATTAGAAACAAGCGTTATATAGGCAGTAGGATTACATCTTGAACGTCCAAACATATCTAAGGTTGACAATAATCCTCAAAAGAAAACAAATTAACAACTACAAACTGATACAAACTGAAATAAAGTAAAACAATAAGAAAACAGTTCTGAAAATGACAGGTTTCTAGTTGCCTTGCTGCTGCTTTGTTATATGGTACATAGTGGACTTTTTGCTTGGTGTTTTGGTCCTAAACTGGAGTAGTATTAGTCCCCAAAGTCTGAGCAAAAAGCCCTCGAGTCTGCTTGGCCAAAAGAAGAAACTTTGATGGTGACAGTTGAACTGCTTCTAAAATAGGTGAGAATTGGACTGGTGACTTGGCTCTTGTTTTAAGGGGTGATCCTGGCGTTTTATGAGGAAGGTTCCCTAGACAAAAAGGTAATAGACCCTCCCTAGTATCAAACCTCATCCTTGGTTTGAAGTTCCTAAGCTTGGAAGTCACCCTGGGACCCTCCCCAAGGTGCTGCTGCTGACTGATTTCCCTGAAGGCTTGCTGGCTTGTTTTGTGAGTCTGTCTTGTGTCTTGGTTTGCCGTGGATTGTGTCATGGCAATCAATGGTTCGTTTCATGGCTTGTTTGATTGGGCCTGTACTATACAAGGCATTAAGGTAGCTTTTGACATAGGGTGAGGCTGATATTGGATTATGGCTGGACTGATCATTGGTTGGTTGGTCTTGGCTTTGAACTTGGCATTGAACTCCTGTTGCAACCCCTCCTTCTTGAAAAAGATTTGCCCTCAAATCCTCTTCATCCTCAGAGTCTTCTTGGTAATGACTTAGATCCCCCATATTGAATGTTCCATGCACCCCATAGTCCCTTGGTAAGTCTATCTTGTAAGCATTAGGTCCTATCCTTTCAAGCACCTCAAAAGGACCATCAGCTCTTGGCATGAGTTTGTTTTTTCTCTTCTCTGGGAACCTCTCTTTCCTTTAGTGCAACCACACCATGTCTCCTGCTTTGAATTCCCTAGCTTTCTTTGGACCTTTGGCTCTTGACTTATACATTTCATTTGTCTTCTCAATCTGTTTCTTGACTTGACTGTGAATCTGCATCATCTGTTGTACTCTTTCCTTGGCATCATAATTGACTTCTTTCCTTATCACTGGGGCTAGGTCTGTTGGCATTAGAGGATTAGTACCATAAACAACTTCAAAAGGGGTCTTACCTGTGCTGTGTGATGGAGCTCTGTTGAATGCAAACTCAGCCTGTGACAGTTTGACATCCCAATCCTTTAATGACTTAGAAATGATACATCTTAAGATCCTTCCCAGAGTTTTTTTAGTAACCTATGTCTGTCCATCTGTTTGGGGGTGGTATGATGTGCTGAAGAGTAGCTTTGTTCCTAGGATCCTCCAGAGTGACCTCCAGAAGTGGCTCATGAACTTAGTGTCTCTGTCAAACACAATGCTCCTTGGCACCCCATGCAGCTTTACTATTTATTTGAAATAGAGCTCAGCTACCCCCATGGCATCTTCTGTCTTCTTACAGGCAACAAAATGGGCCATTTTGCTGAACCTATCCACTACCACCATTACTGAGTCTTTGCCCCTTTGTGCCCTAGGCAGTGCAACTATGAAGTCCATGCTGATGTCATCCCATGGTTTGTTTGGTACAGGTAGTGGGGTATAGGGACCTGCTTGGAACTGTGACTTGGCTAGTTGACAGGGTTTGCACCTCTTGATAGTATTGATGCGTGTATTTTATATAGACTTTTTAGTCCATTTATGCACGCATTTCTATGTCGTTTAGGTGATATTTTATCACCATATGCCCCTATTTGGCTACTTTGTACTTTCATTACCATTTTGTAGGTACAAGCTACGTAGTAGCGAAAACCGAGCCAAAACAGTCCACTTTGCATGCATTTAGGAGAATGGAAGGAACGGAACAGAAGCTCTTGCATGGGAAAGCGTGAAACCGCTCGCAATCAAGTCCAAAGCCATGTCCAACACTGCACGATAGGCCAAAAGACCTCGATCGATTATATATTTGGTCGATCGAGGAGCGTGGAAGAGAAAAGACCTCGATCGAGCTGTCCTGTGCTCGATCGAGTGGTTTCTGCTGAAAAGTTGCTCGATCGAGTAGAATTGTTACTCGATCGAGTGATTTCCTAGAATAAAGTTGCACTGAAACTATTCAGAAAAGACAACTAAACAATGACAAATTGAGCTAAGATTAAGACACTTGCAAGTACTCTGTTTCTGTTTGAATTGATTGTTAAAGAACAAGGATAGGACCTTAACCAAAGCACAAAGCCAATGATTGAGGGTTGAAATTTGATCCCAGCACACAGCTAAGGATCCAAGCTCACTTCCAAGCACAAAGCAAAGGAAGTTGTCTCAAGCACACAGCCAAGAGATTGCAACAGAAACAAGGTTTCAGTTTTATGTTTACTTCAAATCTGATTTGTATTTCATTAGGTAAAGGCCTTATATAGGCAGCAAGGATACATCTCAGACGTTTAGGATACATCTAGGGCCACAAGGGCTTACAACATGAAACAAAATAATAGCTACAAACTTGCAGAATTCTGACATAAAGTAGATAAAGTAGAAAGTAGTTTCTAAAGAGACAATCTTCCTTAATTGTTTGATCAGGTGTGTCTTGGGTGAAGAGTGGACTTTCAAGCTTGGGTTTGTGAACCAAACTGAAGTAGGAAGGCTCCCAAAGATGTGCTGAAGGTACCTCACGCATTGCTTGTTCAAAAGGGGAAGGTTGACAGTGACATATTAACTACTGCACAAAAGGCTGAAATCTGGACAGTTTGAAGTTGTCCCTAAGCTAACTCTTTGTGTGTTTGTTTCTTGGAAGGGAAGTCCTGGGGAAAGTTGTAGAGGACCTTCACAAGACATAGGTTTGGGGGTTGGTTAGGCTTGTTTGATTGGCTAAAAGAGGAGAGTTTGACAAAACAGCTAAACTGCTACATGTAAGGCTGTAACTGGACTGGTTCACTTGGGTTGTGTTTTGAGGGGTGTTCTTGACGTTTTATGAGGAAGGTTTCCTGCACTGAAACTATTCAGAAAGACAACTAAACAATGACAATTTGTTTGAGATTCAGACACTTTGCAAATACTCTGTTTCTGTTTGAATTGACTGTTAAAGAACAAGGATAGGACCTTAACCAAAGCACAAAGCCAATGATTGAGGGTTGAACTTTGATCCCAGCACACAGCTAAGGACCCAAGCTCACTTCCAAGCACAAAGCAAAGGAAGTTGTCTCAAGCACACAGCCAAGAGATGCAACAGAAACAAGGTTTCAGTTTTATGTTTTTACTTCAAATCTGATTTGCATTTCATTAGGTGAAGGCCTTATATAGGCAGCAAAGATACACTCAGACGTTTAGGACACATCTAGGGCCACAAGGGCTTACAACATGAAACAAAATAACAGCTACAAACTTGCAGAATTCTGACATAAAGTAGATAAAGTAGAAAGTAGTTTCTAAAGAGACAATCTTCCTTAATTGTTTGATCAGGTGTGTCTTGGGTGAAGAGTGGACTTTCAAGCTTGGGTTTGTGAACCAAACTGAAGTAGGAAGGCTCCCAAAGATGTGCTGAAGGTACCTCACGCATTGTTTGTTCAAAAGGGGAAGGTTGACAGTGACATATTAACTACTACACCAAAGGCTGAAATCTGGACAGTTTGAAGTTGTCCCTAAGCTAACTCTTTGTGTGTTTGTTTCTTGGAAGGGAAGTCCTGGGGAAAGTTGTAGAGGACCTTCCCAAGACATAGGTTTAGGGACTGGTTAGGCTTGTTTGATTGGCTAAAAGAGGAAGTTTTGACAAAACAGCTAAACTGCTACATGTAAGGCTGTAACTGGACTGGTTCACTTGGGTTGTGTTTTGAGGGGTGTTCTTGACGTTTTCTGAGGAAGGTTTCCTGGACAAAAAGGTAGTAGACCCTCCCTAGTACCATGCCCCATAGTTGGTTTGGAGTCCCTAAGCTTGGAAGTTGCCCTGAGACCCTCCCCAAGGCACTGCTGCTGGCTGAGTTTCCAAAGGTTTTGTTGGCTTGTTTTGTGAGTCTGTTTTGTGGCTTGTTTGGTCTTGGCTCGTGTCATGGCTACCACTGGCTCGTGTCTTTGTGTGGTGGCTTGGGCCTGGGCTATACAAAGCATTAAGATAGCTTTTGACATAGGGTAGGTTTGGCATTGAATCCTGGTTAGGCTGATCATAGGTTGCTTGTCCTTGTCTTTGAGCATGGCCTTGAACTCCTGTTGCAACCCCTCCTTCTTGAAAAAGATTTGCCCTCAAATCCTCTTCATCCTCAGAGTCTTCTTGATAATGACTTAGGTCTCCCACATTGAATGTCCCATGTACCCCATAATCCCCTGGTAAATCTATCTTGTAAGCATTAGGTCCTACCCTTTCAAGCACTTCAAAAGGACCATCAGCTCTTGGCATGAGTTTGTTTTTCCTCTTCTCTGGGAATCTTTCTTTCCTTAAGTGCAGCCACACCATGTCTCCTGCCTTGAACTCTCTAGCTTTCTTTGGACCTTTGGCTCTTGACTTATACATTTCATTTGTTCTCTCAATCTGTTTCTTGACTTGACTGTGAATCTGCATCATCTGTTGTACTCTTTCTTTGGCATCATAGTTGACTTCTTTCCTTATCACTGGTGCTAGGTCTGTAGGCATTAGAGGATTAGCACCATAAACAACTTCAAAAGGGGTCTTACCTGTGCTGTGTGAGGGAGCTCTATTGAATGCAAACTCAGCTTGTGACAGTTTGATATCCCAATCCTTTAATGACTTAGCAATGATACATCTCAAGATTCTTCCTAGAGTTTTGTTAGTAACCTCTGTCTGCCCATCTGTTTGGGGATGGTATGCTGTGCTGAAGAGTAACCTTGAACCTAGGAGCCTCCAGAGTGACCTCCAAAAGTGGCTCATAAACTTAGTATCCCTATCAGACACAATGCTTCTTGGTACCCCATGCAACTTTACTATTTCCTTGAAGTAGAGTTCTGCTACCCCCATGGCATCTTCTGTCTTCTTACAAGCAACAAAATGGGCCATTTTGCTGAACCTATCCACTACCACCATTACTGAGTCTTTGCCCCTTTGTGTCCTAGGCAATGCCACTATGAAATCCATACTGATGTCCTCCCAAGGTTTGTTTGGTACAGGTAGTGGGGTGTAGGGACCTGCATGGAACTGTGACTTGGCTAGTTGACAGGGTTTGCACCTTTTAATGGTGTCCTGCACATCACCTAGCATCTTGGGCCAATAGAACTGCTCATGCAATATCTCATAGGTCTTTTGTACCCCAAAGTGCCCTGCAAGTCCATTGCAATGGACCTCCTTGACTAGTAATCCTCTGTAAGGACCTCTAGGTATGCATAGTTTGTTTCCTTGGAAGAGGAATCCATTCTGTGTCAAGTACTTGCTCCCCTTCTTGAGTTTTCCCTCTGCATACACTTCCCATTCCTCCTTGAAGTCTGGATCTTCCATGTAGAGTTCCTTCATGAATTCAAAGCCTAGGACCCTTTGCTCCATGAATGACAACATCACAGATCTCCTAGAAAGAGCATCAGCTACTACATTGTTCTTGCCTTCTATGTACTTGCTTGAAAAGGAGAAAGATTGCAGGAATTCTACCCACTTAGCATGCCTGGGGTTGAGTTTGTGTTGACCATTGATGAACTTTAAAGCCTCATGGTCTGAATGTAGCACAAAAGGCTTAGGTTTTAGGTAATGCCCCCAATGATTCAGAGCTCTCACTATGGCATAAAACTCTTTGTCATAGGTAGAGTAATTTAACCTTGCTCCACTTAGCTTCTCACTGAAATAGGCTATGGGCCTCTTCTCTTGAACCAGTACTGCCCCAACTCCTAACCCACTTGCATCACATTCTACTTCAAACAGTTTGTTAAAGTCAGGTAAGCCTAGTATAGGGGATCTACACAACAGATCCTTAATGGTTTTGAAGGACTTCTCTGCCTTTTCTCCCCAAGTAAACTCTCCTTTCTTCATGCATTCTGTGATAGGAGCCATGATAGAACTGAACCCCTGAATGAACCTTCTATAGAAGGATGCCAACCCATGGAAACTCCTGACCTCTGTTACTGTCTTAGGTGTGGGCCAATCCCTGATTGCCTTAACCTTCTCAGGATCAACAGCTACCCCATCCTTTGATATGATGAACCCAAGGAAGTGAACCTCAGGCTGCATGAAAGTGCACTTCTCTAGCTTACCATATAGCTTATTCTTCCTGAGAACCTCACAAAGCAAGTTCAGATGTTGTAGGTGTTCCTTCTTGCTTGAACTGTAGACTAGAATGTCATCAAAGTATACCACAATGAAATTTCCCAAGTAAGGCCTTAAGACTTCTGTCATGAGCCTCATGAAGGTGCTGGGGGCATTGGAGAGCCCAAATGGCATCACTAACCATTCATACAGCCCATGCTTGGTCTTGAAAGCAGTCTTCCACTCATCTCCAGCTCTTATCCTTACTTGATGATACCCTTGCCTTAGATCAATCTTAGTGAACACTTGAGCCCCACTGAGTTCATCCAGAATGTCATTGAGTCTAGGTATAGGGAACCTATACTTAATGGTGATATTGTTAATTGCTCTGCTATCTATACACATCCTCCAAGTTCCATCCTTCTTAGGCACTAGCAGTGCTGGTACAGCACAAGGACTAAGAGACTCCCTGACATACCCTTTGCTAAGCAATTCTCCCACCTGAGATTGCAGCTCTTGTGTTGCCCTGGGGTCACTTCTATAGGCTGGCTTGTTTGGAAGGACAGCCCCAGGTACTAGATCAATGTGGTGCTCAATTCCCCTTAGTGGGGGTAATCCACTAGGTAGTTCAGCAGGGAAAACATCCTCATAGGTTTTCAGCAAGGCTTGTACTTCCTTAGGCACTTGGTTAGACCCTTCCCCTACCTCCTTGGTGAGGAGGACATAGACTGGCCTAAGATCATTTAACTCTTGCTCCATCTCTGCTTCACTTAACAGCAGAACTTCCTTAGCAGCTTCAGTTAAGAGTGGAGGGTTCCCTTTCAGGATAGGGGGTAAAGGAGCTAAGATGATTTTCTTCTTCCCAAACCTAAAAGAGTAAGTATTGTCCCTTCCCTGATGGACAGCATCCCTATCAAACTCCCATGGCCTCCCTAATAGAAGGTGACAAGCATCCATAGGCAATACATCACACAAGGCCTCATCAGCATATCCTTTCCCAATAGAAAATGGAACAACACATTGTTGATCTACTCTAACTTCAGCCCCCTTGTTCAGCCACCTAAGCTTGTAAGGTTGAGGGTGGTCTTTGGTGGCCAATGTTAGTTTATCCACCATTGTCTTAGAGGCTACATTGGTGCAACTCCCTCCATCCACAATCAGATTACACACCCTCCCTTTTATGGTGCACCTAGTTCTAAAGATCTGGTGTCTTTGATCTTCTTCTAAGGGTTGGGGTTGTGTGTGCATCACCCTCCAAGTCACCAGACTTAACCCAGCATCAGGTTCTATCAACTCCTCACTAGCCTCTATCTCAGGCTCTTCCATCTCCTCATCACAGACCAACACCTCATCATCCCCCCAATGGATTACCTCTAGAGTGCTCAGAGCTCTTTTAGATGGACATTCTCTAGCAAAATGTCCATATCCTTGACATTGAAAACACTTTTTGAGGGGGGTAGTCTTCCTTTGGCCTGCCTCAACAACCTTGCTTTTATCAGGGTTAAAAGGAGTCTTAGTAGGAGCCACAGGTTCTCCCATCTTAATTCCTACAAAAGGTTTGTAGTTAGGTGTTCTAGCAGGAGTTTTAGAGACACTGGCTTTCCCTTTCCCCAACTTTTCTACTCTTAAGGACAAGTTGACAGCTTCCTCAAAGGAGTATATGTTTTGCAGCCTAACTTTACTAGCTATCCTCTAATCCAAGCCTTCTAAAAACCTTGCTATCTTTTGCTCAGATTTCTCAACAACCTCACATTGCAATGTAAGTTGTTCAAAGTCTCTTAAATAAGATTCTACAGGTTTTTGTTCTTGTTTAAGGTGAGTGAGCTTAATGAACATGTCCTGAGTGTAGTCCCTAGAGACAAACTTAGCTCTCATTTTCTTTTTCAGTTTGAGCCATGACTTTACAGGTTCTTTCCCTTCCCTAACCCTCAATGTTTTCATGTTTTCATACCACAGTGAGGCATAGCCTTTTAGTTTCATGATAGCAACCTTAAAAGCCTTTCTATCAGTGTATCCTTTCAACTCAAAGACTCTTTCTACAGACCTTAGCCAATCTAAGAAATCATCAGGGTTCAAGCTACCTAGAAAGTCAGGAATTTCTACCTTGATATCTTTGTCTTGGTGTCTGAGAAGATTGTGATCTGAGCCATCTGAATCTGACATTTAAAACTGATCTACAGGTTGTCTCCTCCTTACTCCACCTTGTGGGAAAGGTGCTCCTCTTCCTCGACCTCTGCCTCCCCTTGTATCATTGTTCTGTTGGCCCTCAAGGAGTTCATTGACAGATCTAGACACCTCCATTACAGTTCTGACAAGATCTTGAACTTTGTTTTCAAGACCTGTGATTCTCTCTTCACTCATGGTTGTATTTTGTGTTTTTAATGTAGTTAGGTAGATGAACTCACAAACCAAAGCTCTGATAACCAATTTGCACTGAAACTATTCAGAAAGACAACTAAAACAATGACAATTTGATTGAGATTCAGACACTTGCAAATACTCTGTTTTCTGTTTGGACTGATTGACAAAGAACTAAGATAGGACCTTAACCAAAGCACAAAGCCAATGATTGAGGGTTGAACTGTGATCCCAGCACACAGCTAAGGACCCAAGCTCACTTCCAAGCACAAAGCAAAGGAAGTTGTCTCAAGCACACAGCCAAGAGATGCAACATAAACAAGGTTTCAGTTTTATGTTTTACTTCAAATCTGATTTGTATTTCATTAGGTGAAGGCCTTATATAGGCAGCAAGGATACACTCAGACGTTTAGGACACATCTAGGGCCACAAGGGCTTACAACATGAAACAAAATAACAGCTACAACCTTGCAGAATTCTGACATAAAGTAGATAAAGTAGAAAGTAGTTTCTAAAGAGACAATCTTCCTTAATTGTTTGATCAGGTGTGTCTTGGGGGAAGAGTGGACTTTCAAGCTTGGGTTTGTGAACCAAACTGAAGTAGGAAGGCTCCCAAAGATGTGCTGAAGGTACCTCACGCATTGTTTGTTCAAAAGGGGAAGGTTGACAGTGACATATTAACTACTACACCAAAGGCTGAAATCTGGACAGTTTGAAGTTGTCCCTAAGCTACCTCTTTGTGTGTTTGTTTCTTGGAAGGGAAGTCCTGGGGAAAGTTGTAGAGGACCTTCCCAAGACATAGGTTTAGGGATTGGTTAGGCTTGTTTGATTGGCTAAAGAGGAAGTTTTGACAAAACAGCTAAACTGCTACATGTAAGGCTGTAACTGGACTGGTTCCTTGGGTTGTGTTTTGAGGGGTGTTCTTGACGTTTTCTGAGGAAGGTTTCCTGGACAAAAAGGTAGTAGACCCTCCCTAGTACCATGCCCCATAGTTGGTTTGGAGTCCCTAAGCTTGGAAGTTGCCCTGAGACCCTCCCCAAGGCACTGCTGCTGGCTGAGTTTCCAAAGGTTTTGTTGGCTTGTTTTGTGAGTCTGTTTTGTGGCTTGTTTGGTCTTGGCTCGTGTCCTGGCTACCACTGGCTCGTGTCTTTGTGTGGTGGCTTGGGCCTGGGCTATACAAAGCATTAAGATAGCTTTTGACATAGGGTAGGTTTGGCATTGAATCCTGGTTAGGCTGATCATAGGTTGCTTGTCCTTGTCTTTGAGCATGGCCTTGAACTCCTGTTGCAACCCCTCCTTCTTGAAAAAGATTTGCCCTCAAATCCTCTTCATCCTCAGAGTCTTCTTGATAATGACTTAGGTCTCCCACATTGAATGTCCCATGTACCCCATAATCCCCTGGTAAATCTATCTTGTAGGCATTAGGTCCTACCCTTTCAAGCACTTCAAAAGGACCATCAGCTCTTGGCATGAGTTTGTTTTTCCTTTTCTCTGGGAATCTTTCTTTCCTTAAGTGCAGCCACACCATGTCTCCTGCCTTGAACTCTCTTGCTTTCTTTGGACCTTTAGCTCTTGACTTATACATTTCATTTGTTCTCTCAATCTGTTTCTTGACTTGACTGTGAATCTGCATCATCTGTTGTACTCTTTCTTTGGCATCATAGTTGACTTCTTTCCTTATCACTGGTGCTAGGTCTGTAGGCATTAGAGAATTAGCACCATAAACAACTTCAAAAGGGGTCTTACCTGTGCTGTGTGAGGGAGCTCTATTGAATGCAAACTCAGCTTGTGACAGTTTGATATCCCAATCCTTTAATGACTTAGCAATGATACATCTCAAGATTCTTCCTAGAGTTTTGTTAGTAACTTCTGTCTGCCCATCTGTTTGGGGATGGTAGGCTGTGCTGAAGAGTAACCTTGAACCTAGGAGCCTCCAGAGTGACCTCCAAAAGTGGCTCATAAACTTAGTATCCCTATCAGACACAATGCTTCTTGGTACCCCATGCAACTTGACTATTTCCTTGAAGTAGAGTTCTGCTACCCCCATGGCATCTTCTGTCTTCTTACAAGCAACAAAATGGGCCATTTTGCTGAACCTATCCACTACCACCATTACTGAGTCTTTGCCCCTTTGTGTCCTAGGCAGTGCCACTATGAAATCCATGCTGATGCCCTCCCATTGTTTGTTTGGTACAGGTAGTGGGGTGTAGGGGCCTGCTTGGAACTGTGACTTGGCTAGTTGACAGGGTTTGCATCTTTTGATAGTATCCTGCACATCACCTAGCATCTTGGGCCAATAGAACTGCTCATGTAATATCTCATAGGTCTTTTGCACTCCAAAGTGCCCTGCAAGCCCATTGCAATGGACCTCCTTGACTAGTAACCCCCTGTAAGGACCCCTAGGTATGCATAGCTTGTTTCCTTGGAAGAGGAACCCATTATGTGTCAAGTATTTACTACCCTTCTTGAGCTTTCCTTCTGCATATACTTCCCATTCCTCCTTGAAGTCAGGATCTTCCATATAGAGTTCCTTCATGAACTCAAAGCCTAGGACCCTTTGCTCCATGAATGACAACATCACAGATCTCCTAGAAAGAGCATCAGCTACTACATTGTTCTTGCCTTCTATGTACTTGCTTGAAAAGGAGAAAGATTGCAGGAATTCTACCCACTTAGCATGCCTGGGGTTGAGTTTGTGTTGACCATTGATGAACTTTAAAGCCTCATGGTCTGAATGTAGCACAAAAGGCTTAGGTTTTAGGTAATGCCCCCAATGATTCAGAGCTCTCACTATGGCATAAAACTCTTTGTCATAGGTAGAGTAATTCAACCTTGCTCCACTTAGATTCTCACTGAAATAGGCTATGGGCCTCTTCTCTTGAACCAGTACTGCCCCAACTCCTAACCCACTTGCATCACATTCTACTTCAAACAGTTTGTTAAAGTCAGGTAAGCCTAGTATAGGGGATCTACACAACAGATCCTTAATGGTTTTGAAGGACTTTTCTGCCTTTTCTCCCCAAGTAAACTCTCCTTTCTTCATGCATTCTGTGATAGGAGCCATGATAGAACTGAACCCCTGAATGAACCTTCTATAGAAGGATGCCAACCCATGGAAACTCCTGACCTCTGTCACTGTCTTAGGTGTGGGCCAATCCCTGATTGCCTTAACCTTCTCAGGATCCACAGCTACCCCATCCTTTGATATGATGAACCCAAGGAAATGAACCTCAGGCTGCATGAAAGTGCACTTCTCTAGCTTACCATATAGCTTATTCTTCCTGAGAACCGCACAAAGCAAGTTCAGATGTTGTAGGTGTTCCTTCTTGCTTGAACTGTAGACTAGAATGTCATCAAAGTATACCACAATGAAATTTCCCAAGTAAGGCCTTAAGACTTCTGTCATGAGCCTCATGAAGGTGCTAGGGGCATTGGAGAGCCCAACTGGCATCACTAACCATTCATACAGCCCATGCTTGGTCTTGAAAGCAGTCTTCCACTCATCTCCAGCTCTTATCCTTACTTGATGATACCCTTGCCTTAGATCAATCGTAGTGAACACTTGAGCCCCACTGAGTTCATCCAGAATGTCATTGAGTCTAGGTATAGGGAACCTATACTTAATGGTGATATTGTTAATTGCTCTGCTATCTATACACATCCTCCAAGTTCCATCCTTCTTAGGCACTAGCAGTGCTGGTACAGCACAAGGACTAAGAGACTCCCTGACATACCCTTTGCTAAGCAATCCTCCCACCTGAGATTGCAGCTCTTGTGTTGCCCTGGGGTCACTTCTATAGGCTGGCTTGTTTGGAAGGACAGCCCCAGGTACTAGATCAATGTGGTGCTCAATTCCCCTTAGTGGGGGTAATCCACTAGGTAGTTCAGCAGGGAAAACATCCTCATAGGCCTTCAGCAAGGCTTGCACTTCCTTAGGCACTTGGTTAGACCCTTCCCCTACCTCCTTGGTGAGGAGGACATAGACTGGCCTAAGATCATTTAACTCTTGCTCCATCTCTGCTTCACTTAACAGCAGAACTTCCTTAGCAGCTTCAGTTAAGAGTGGAGGGTTCCCTTTCAGGATAGGGGTAAAGGAGCTAAGATGATTTTCTTCTTCCCAAACCTAAAAGAGTAAGTATTGTCCCTTCCCTGATGGACAGCATCCCTATCAAACTCCCAGGGCCTCCCTAATAGAAGGTGACAAGCATCCATAGGCAATACATCACACAAGGCCTCATCAGCATATCCTTTCCCAATAGAAAATGGAAGAACACATTGTTGATCTACTCTAACTTCAGCCCCCTTGTTCAGCCACCTAAGCTTGTAAGGTTGAGGGTAGTCTTTGGTGGGCAATGTTAGTTTATCCACCATTGTCTTAGAGGCTACATTGGTGCAACTCCCTCCATCCACAATCAGATTACACACCCTCCCTTTTATGGTGCACCTAGTTCTAAAGATCTGGTGGCTTTGATCTTCTTCTAAGGGTTGGGGTTGTGTGTGCATCACCCTCCAAGTCACCAGACTTAACCCAGCATCAGGTTCTATCAACTCCTCACTAGCCTCTATCTCAGGCTCTTCCATCTCCTCATCACAGACCAACACCTCATCATCCCCCCAATGGATAACCTCTAGAGTGCTCAGAGCTCTTTTAGATGGACATTCTCTAGCAAAATGTCCATATCCTTGACATTGAAAACACTTTTTGAGGGGGGTAGTCTTCCTTTGGCCTGCCTCAACAACCTTGCTTTTATCAGGGTTAAAAGGAGTCTTAGTAGGAGCCACAGGTTCTCCCATCTTAATTCCTACAAAGGGTTTGTAGTTAGGTGTTCTAGCAGGAGTTTTAGAGACACTGGCTTTCCCTTTCCCCAACTTTTCTACTCTTAAGGACAAGTTGACAGCTTCCTCAAAGGAGTAGATGTTTTGCAGCCTAACTTTACTAGCTATCCTCTCATCCAAGCCTTCTAAAAACCTTGCTATCTTT
>JAIUZE010008776.1:0-29900 GCA_022085475.1 Heliosperma pusillum | reverse complement strand
GCTGGGAGAACCCGGAGTTACTCCCCACTGGACTGTGGCGTTCATGTTTTTTATGAATGAACAGGTTGCTTGCTTGGATGCCTTTTTGGATATGATGTTTTGGGGTTCGGGCGTGAGCTAGCGGGCGTTGTCCCTGGAAGTTTCACCTCTAGACGATATTAGCTAGTTTTGTTAAACACTTGTTCTTTGTTAACATTTTGAGAGACACCGTCTCTTTGTTGTTTTCCGCACGTAGTTTGTAATATTTTGACACTCCTCGTTTTATTTAACTTGCATGTATAAAAGTTTTTTAAAACTTCACATTTCCGCTATATATTTCACATGCTTGTTTGTTTTATATTTCCGCATTCGCGAGGGTTGTCACATTTGTGATCAAGATGAAGAGATGATCCGTATACTGAAGATCTTTGTGAAGATTAGATAGTATAGGTCGTCATTCGGTAACTATTCCATTCGAGAGATTTTATGTTCAAAGTTATAGCTTTAGCATATAACTTTGGATGATAAATGTTGATGCATGATTTTGGAAATAAAATGTTTTGAAATGTTTTCAAAAGTGAAAGAGTATTTTTATATTTATCAAAAGTTTTAATAGAGAATATATTTATGAGATTCTATTGGTTAGTAATACAACTTATGGGTTGTCATGCTACCTAGGGTTTCTAATATATTCTATCTCAATTTGTTGTTAACCTAATAATCCCACCTAGGGTTTGAGCCACCTAGCTAGGGTTTCGTGGAAACCTAGGTTTGTGCCTCCTAGGGTTGCGTGCCTCCTAGGGTTTCGTGTAGCTTAGGAATCCGGCCTCCATAGGCTTGTTTCCCTTGTTTACCTAATCTAGGATTCTACTATATCTTTACAACAATATTTTGAGATATTAAAGATAAGTATATTTCTATAAGATAAACCAAATAATATTTTGAGATAAAGATATTTCTAAAAGATAAGCAAATATTATTTTATGATATTAAAGATAAATATCTTTCTTAAATATTAAGCTAGGGTTTTAGATCTACTATACTTCTATTACTATATATACTCCTTTACATATTATTTTGAAACACACGACTACACACGACTATACACGAAATACACAAGCAATGTCACGGCACATCTATTTACTTGTATTGATTTTCCAAAATCGTTTTAAAGCAAACCTTTGAGCAAAATATTTATTATTTTTAGAGTTTGTTTTTCAAAAGAGTCGTGCATCAATTATTATCAATCGCTTGAGTGAAATACGTTATTGGATAATAGTACATCATTATAAGCTTACAATTCTTTAACGGGAATTTGTGTGAGTTATATTATACTTTCTTATTAGCGTAAGATAGTATAGAGTATTTAGCGATACTCACCTTGAGTTATAATCATAGTGTTGATTATACGAGTGGGTTGATAATTTTTGTAATCCGTGGAAAGGTACTAAGAATTATTAATCGAGAATAGTGGACGTATGTTTCAACGTGTGAAACTGAACCACTTCAAAAATCGTGTGCCTCTCTCTTATCTCTTTACTTTTCGTTATTTCGTTACTCGCGCTTACTTTGATTATTTAATTAGGTTGATTTTAATTCATAAGATCAAATAATTAATTACATATCATATAAATCGAAAAAGTGGGGCTAGTTTTTAATACTCAATTCACCCCCCCCTCTTTCGTATTCGATCAATAGACTCTACAATTGGTATCAGAGCCTCGTGCTCTTGATTGCCTTACAACAAGGAGTCTGATCCATTTATCCTTTTATTTTTATTTATTTTCCGCTGCATTTAATTTTATTTTAATGGATTCCAAACATCTGAAGTGTCCCGTATTCGATGGGAAGAACTACAGTTTATGGAAAAATATGATGACCCATTTCATAAAGGGTAACGATTGGGAGTGTTGGCTAATCATTAAGAATGGCCCTAATAAGATCATGCTTGGATCTGTTAATGGCACTCGCGTCGAAAAGAAAGAAGATGACTATGTTGAGGCAGATTATAAGAAAGCTGAGAAAAATTCAAAGGCTATTAGTCTGTTGCAAAACGGCATGACTTATACTGAATTTGATCGTTTCTCATCTAGTTCTACTGCCAAGGAAATATGGGATGGTCTTGAGTTAGCCTATGAGGGGACAATTGTTGTCAAAAAACAACGTATTGCACTACTTATGCGAAAATACGAATTGTTCTCTATGGAACAAAATGAATCGCTTGACAGCATGTCCACTCGCTTCTCTAGTATCATTAATGAATTGAAAAATCTTGGAAAAACTTTTGACTCCGAGGAAATTGCCAGGAAGATCCTTAGAAGTCTATCTAAACGATGGAGACCTAAGGTGACGGTAATTGAGGAATGTAAAGACCTATCTGACCTATCTTATCAAGAGCTACTTGGAACCCTAATGGCTCACGAGATTACTCTTGATGAAGAGGAGGCAAATGATAGTAATAGCAATAAAGTGGCTTTACAAGCCGAATCTAGTGAAAGATAAGATTCGGATCTTGAAGATGAAACAGTGTTATTTGCTAGACGTTTTAAGAAAAAAATTCTTTAATAAACCATAAGGGAAAACGTTTAACAATAACGGTAACAAATCTTACAAAAAGCCAATTGAGTCAAAAGGGTCTCTTTCAAGTCGTGGTTGCTTCAAATGTGGGGATAATGATCACATGATCAAAGATCGCCCCACATGGAAGAAAATCAAAGACAAAAATCAACGAGACAAAACCAAGAAGGAATTCAAGCAAGTGATGATGGCTTATTGCTGGGGAGATCTCGACACAGAGGACGACGAGTCAGAGGAAGAAGAAGTCGCCAACTTGTGTCTAAGCAACGTCAGTCTTGACCTAATTTATGGACAGTGATAATGAAAGCGAATCCGAGATGTGTCTTGTTGGCAACTCAGATTCAGAACCAGATTCAGAAGATGATGAAGAGGTTAGTCATCTTGAACTTAAAAAGCAAGTTAAGAATTTATCTAAGAAGTCTTTAATTAAGTATTTTGAAGAAGCCTTAGATCATTGTCATGAGCAGAGTCTAGAATTAAAAGATCTTAAAGAACAAATTCTTGACATTGCTGAGGAAAACCAACTTCTAAAGGCCAAAGCTAAAAAGCTCAAGTCTAAAGTTATGGCAACTTCAACTATAACTTCAGACAAGACAAATGTTGAGAAAGAAGCTCTTGAGTCTAAAGTTATAGCTAATGAAGCTATAATCTGAGAGTTAAAGCTCAACATTGAGCATCTTCAAGCCAAAGTTATAGCTAATGAAGCTATAACTTTAGAATTGAAGAAAGTCAATGAGCTTTTACAATCTGATGCTAAGGCAAAAGAAAGTGTTATCAATGATCACGAGAAAGTAAACTCCTTTCTTTCTCAGCAATTGAAAGATATGAAGGCTGAATTCTCCCAAGCCAAAAGTCAACATAATGAGGAGAAACTTATCTTGAACAAACGTTCAATGATTTTCGTGAAAATTTTAAAAAGAACAATCTCTCCAAAGACTCGAATGTAGACCATTCGTCGTGTGAAAAAGAAATTCAGTCTTTGAAGGAATTGCTCCTACATGCACGAAAAAGTTCATGATAAGTGGGAAGGAAGTCAAAAGGTCTTAGACTTCCTTACCGAACAATCTAATAATAACATGAAGATGGGTCTAGGTCATGAATGTTATAGTCGTAGAGACCATGATAAGTGCAAATCCACTCCTTCTGACCGTGATTTCAGAAGAAGGAAGTATGTCAATCTTTCAGAATATCTGATTTGCAATTATTGTGGTCACAACGGTCATGTTAAAGATAATTGTGTTAAATATATCAATGACAACAAAAATCAAACTGATTTTGTTAAAGAACATGACGTGTCTAGTATTAATGAGTCTGAACCTGAATCTCAACGTAATGAAGTCAGAAATAATGAGTTCAGATTGTTTTATGACATAGCCTTCGATTACTCTTCTGTACCTTCAAAATCTAAATCTTATGTGAATCAGAAGCAGTCATTTAAACCTAATGTGCGTCGTAACAATAATAACTATAATAAACCTAGACAACCCTATGTTAAGAAGAAAAGAATCGTTAGACAAGTATGGGTTAGGAAGGATCAAATACATAGAGTCACTAACCACAAAGGACCCAACTTAGCGTGGGTACCTAAAAGCTGTATTTGATTCTCTTGCAGATAATAGTGAAAGAAAATAATATATGGTATCTCGACAGTGGTTGTTCGAGACACATGACCGGAAACAAGAATCTTTTTCTTTCATTAGAGCCCTTCAACGGTGGCAAGGTCACCTTTGGAGACAACACGAAGGGCAATATAATTGGTGTAGGTAAGATTGGTATATCTTCTTCACATGCTATTAATAATGTATATCTGGTAGATGGCCTTAAGCATAACTTGCTAAGTATCTCTCAATTATGTGACAAAGGAAATAAAGTCGTTTTTCATTCAAATGTTTGTCGCATCATAATTGAAGGCACTAGTACTGTTATTTTAGAAGGCTTACGTAAAGGAACGTGTATATGATTGATTTAAACAAAGTCACTACAAGTTCCTTTACGTGCATGAAAGTCACTGTGGATGATTCATGCTTGTGGCACAAGAGGTTTGCACACATTAGTCCAACAATTTTAAAGAAACTCAAATTGTGGGATTTAGTTGAGGGCTTACCCTCAATCAAATTCGAACAAGAGAAAATGTGTGACTCATGTGCCCGTTGTAAACAAGTTAGATCTTCATTCAAACCAAAACGAGAAGTAAGTACAGAGCGTCCACTAGAGTTGGTACACATGGATTTGTGTGGACCTATGAAAGTTAGAAGCCGTGGTGGATCAAGGTACGTATTCGTCCTAGTCGACGACTACTCAAGGTATGTATGGCCTATCTTTCTATTTACTAAACATGAAACTTTCGATGAGTTTGTAGTACTAATGAAGCTTGCCCAAAACATGTATGATAAAAAGTTAGTTTCCATTCGTACGGATCATGGCACCGAATTTGATAATCAAGCTTTTATAGAATATTGTAGGGAGAATGGTGTAGGACATAACTTTTCTGCACCATGAACCCCACAACAAAATGGTGTCGTGGAACGTATGAATCGAACATTAGAGGACGTGGCTCGCACTATGCTTTTGTGCAGTGGCCTTCCTAAGAGTTTTTGGGCTGAAGCCATTAGTACTGCATGCTATGTGCACAATAGAGCTATGATTAGACCTATTCTCAAAAAGACTCCCTATGAACTTTTAAGAGGGAGAAAACCCAATATAGCTCACCTTCGTTGCTTCGGGAGTAAATGTTTTGTCCATAATAATGGAAAAAGTAATTTGAGCAAATTTGATCCACGAAGTGACGAAGCTGTGTTTGTTGGTTATTCTAATCATAGTAAAGCTTTTAAAGTTTTTAACAAAAGAACTTTGTGCATAGAAGAAAGTGTTCATGTTGTATTTGATGAAGATAATGTGCCTGAACAAGTTGAACAGAATGAAGAAGAAGACATGAATGATCCAGACTTTCGCCTTTCAAGGGAAGACGTGCCAGATATAAATGAAGAAGTTATTGAAGGAATTAATGATGAACTTGATAAATCCGCAAATGACCTTGAAAAGAGAACTGCGATAATTGTTGATGATACGAATGTCTCTTCTAAAAATAAGGAAAATGAAACCGAAGTTATAGCTGATGATGCTATAACTTTGAACTCAGATCAAGATGTTATAACTGAAGTTGTACCAACTTTGGCTATAACCCCAGAGTCCAACTCAGGGGGAACCAATCTTGATTCTGAACCATTTGAGGAAAGTGATAGTTCATCAGATGATGATGAGCCTAGGAACTCTAAAAAATGGAAATATAAGAGTTCTCACCCTATGGATTCTATCCTAGGAAGTTTGAATAAGGGAGGTCAAACTAGGCGAACATTAAATAACTTTTGTTTATTCTATTCTTTTCTGTCTACCATAGAACCTACCAACATCAAAGAAGCTCTTGTAGAATCCGACTGGATTGTAGCAATGCAAGAGGAGCTTCAACAATTTGAACGTAATAAAGTATGGCACCTTGTGCCACGACCTCCTAATCGAACTGTTATTGGTTCTCGATGGGTATTCAGAAATAAATTGGATGATTCAGGAGTTATAGTTCGTAACAAGGCTCGATTGATCGTTCAAGGTTATAATCAACAAGAAGGGATTAATTCTGAGGAGACATTCGCTCCAGTAGCAAGACTTGAAGCT
Source organism: Heliosperma pusillum (assembly GCA_022085475.1). Classification (NCBI taxonomy): domain Eukaryota; kingdom Viridiplantae; phylum Streptophyta; class Magnoliopsida; order Caryophyllales; family Caryophyllaceae; genus Heliosperma; species Heliosperma pusillum. The sequence continues at coordinate 23,675 of JAIUZE010008776.1, read as the reverse complement.
ATTCGCTTGCTCATCACCTTCGCAGCTCATAAAGGAATGAAGTTGTTTCAAATGGACGTTAAGACTGCATTTCTTAACGGTTATTTAGAAGAAGAGGTTTTTGTTGAACAACCTCCTGGATTTTTGAATAGCAAGTTTCAAAACCATGTTTTTAAACTCGATAAAGCTTTATACGGTTTGAAACAAGCGCCTAGGGCTTGGTACGACAGATTGTCAAATTTTTACTACAAAATAATTTTAAAAGAGCATCTGTCGACAAAACCCTATTTCTAAAATCCGAAGGTTCTGATTTACTTGTTACTCAATTTTATGTAGATGATATTATCTTTGGTTCTACTAACAATAAATTGTGCAAGTATTTTTCAGATCTAATGACCTATGAATTTGAAATGAGCATGATGGGAGAATTAAAATTCTTCCTAGGATTGCAAATTCAACAAACCAAAGAAGAAATAAGGATTCACCAACAAAAATATGTCAAGGAGCTAATCAGAAAATTTGGTATGGAGAACGCTCATCCAATGGACACACCTATGGTAACTGATAAAAAGTTGACCTTAGACGAAAATGGTAAGTCCGTAGATGAGACTACATATCGAGGTATGATTGGTTCTTTATTATATTTAACTGCAAGTAGACCTGACATTATGTTCAGCGTATGTGTCTGTGCTAGATTTCAATCATGTCCTAAAGAGTCACATATGATTGCAGTTAAACGTATCTTGAGATATTTAATTGGTACATCTAATTTATATTTGTGGTATCCACTTGAGTGTAATTTCGATCTAGTAGGATATTCAGATGCAGATTATGCAGGATGTTCTCTAGATAGAAAAAGTACCTCTGGATTCGCTACGTTTGTTGGACCTTGCATAATAACGTGGGGCTCAAAGAAGCAAAATTCGGTTGCGTTATCTACTGCAGAAGCCGAATATATCGCTGCAGGACTGGTATGTTCTCAACTACTTTGGTTAAAGCAACAACTATGTGATGATGGTGTTAATGTTGGTTGTATGCCTGTTTTCTGTGATAATACGAGTGCTATTATTATTTCTAAGAACCCAGCTCAGCACTCTCGTACTAAGCATATAGACATTAGACATCATTTTTTACGTGACCATGTAGAAAAGGGCAACATTAAACTCGAATTTTGTAGTACTGAAAATCAATGGGCTGACATTTTAACAAAGGCGTTAGCGAGAAGACGTTTTGAGATTTTGCGGTTGGAAATTGGTTTAATCGGTAGCAATTAAATTCATCATATTTATTTTGTGAATCTGCATGACTGGTTAGAATAAGACGAGATTGTATGACTGTGTCCGCATATTTCATTGCTAGTATATTTGTGTTTAATATTATATATTTTACGTGAGTATCTTGCATATTAAGTGTTTTATGGAAATTGGATTATGAACCACATATTTGCCAAAACCTATCTTATTCACTTTCCTAATTGAGCCAAAATTCTACCCATGTACCCTATGCTAGCCGAAATTCTCAACCAAAATCACCTTACCATATCTTTTTATTTACCAAATCCTATCCTTACCATATCCCCAAAATTAATTACCTAAGATTCCTTTTCCTACCCAAATTCTAAAAAAAAAAAAAAAAAAACGGGGTTGTTGATCCGACTAGCTATGGTGTTAATTTAGAAGATGATATGTGTGATACGTTTTTGAAATTTATGAAATTGGAGGCTCTTGGTCCGGAATTGGTTTTTATGTCAAAAGGTGGTTCGGTTGTTGTGAAACCGAATGTGGCTGACTTTTCGGAGATCGAATCTAAGTTGGATATTTTTATGGGAAGAGTGATGGAGCGCCTTGATGCGCAAGATAAGAAGATTGATGCGGTTGTTGACAAAATTGTCAAAACCGTGGCTTTGGGGTCCACTAGCTCCACCCGTGACCATGGTGGGTCGGGTGTGAGTAGTGAGTTGAGGTCTTGGATGACGGGTGTTGATGATTGCCTAGCAAAATTACAGAGGAATGTTGTCGATATTCGACAAGAGATGTATAGGCAAAGGGATAGAATGCAATTCTTGGTGAGCCAAGGAGGTGCATTGGTGAAAAGCGGTTCGAAAATACGTGAGGGGATGCACACTATACTTCATGTGACGGAGGCTCTTTCTTTGAAGGTTCGAATCTTCGATGTTTGCCTCACCGCCCAAGCTACTCATGTGTCGACGTGCCTTGATCGTCTTTCTACTCTCGAGTACCGCACCCGACCCGATTACATTAATCCCAACATCATCCGACAACCCAAAACGCCTTGATCTTCTTACCTTAGCTTGTTTTGTTTCTTAAACTTCGATGTTTTGTTTTGTTTCTTAGATTACAGAGGAATCCATTCAGCCCATTTGGCGTTCATACTTATTTTGTGGGTTGTAGTTTTTAATTGACATTTAATATTTGATTTTGCTTGTTATATATCGTTTAATATTGCGTATTTTGCATATCCATTTCTTGCCTTGGAGTATGTTATTCTAGTCATTTTATATCCTTGTTCTTGTCTTTTCAATGATGCCAAGAGGGGGAAGAAATGATATGATTTGAGTCTTTGCTTAAGCTTGCTCCTTGTCAAGACTCGTTATCTCTTAAGGTCCTTCAAGTTATAACTTTGGCTAAGTTGTTATGTTCTTGCGATCAAAGTTGCTATAACTTTAGAGTGTTTTGTTGAGGGGGAACCATACTTAGTCACAATGTTAAGAGGAAATCATAAGAGACTTGTCATCATCAAAAAGGGGGAATTTGTTGGACCAATTTCATAGTTTTGATAATGACATGTGTTTACGTGATAATATGCATTACTCGATATATCATATGCGTGTAATTGTGTGCTTTAGTCTTATTATAGCTAACAACAATTATGAGAAGAAAGATCAAAGTTAGGCATAACTTTGACAAAGTCTGTGAGGCAAAGTTATAACAACTTCAGGAATAACTTTGGGAGTGAACATGGAAGTTATAGCTACCCAGGCATAACTTTAAAGAAAATCGCTTCAAGCAAGATCTACCTCAAATAACACAAGACTCGAGATGGAGGGTCTTTGTGATCAAGATGAAGAGATGATTCGTATACTGAAGATCTTTGTGAAGATTAGATAGTATAGGTCGTCATTCGGTAACTATTCCATTCGAGAGATTTTATGTTCAAAGTTATAGCTTTAGTCTATGACTTTGGATGATAAAATATTGATGCATGATTTTGGAAATAAAATGTTTTGAAATGTTTTCAAAAGGGAAAGAGTATTTTTATATTTATCAAAAGTTTTATTAGAGAATATATTTATGAGATTCTATTGGTTAGTAATACAACTTATGGGTTGTCATGCTACCTAGGGTTTCTAATATATTCTATATCAATTTGTTGTTAACCTAATAAGCCCACCTAGGGTTTGAGCCACCTAGGGTTTCGTGGAAACCTAGGTTTGTGCCTCCTAGGGTTGCGTGCCTCCTAGGGTTTCGTGTAGCTTAGGAATCCGGCCTCCATAGGCTTGTTTCCCTTGTTTACCTAATCTAGGATTCTACTATATCTTTACAACAATATTTTGAGATATTAAAGATAAATATATTTCTATAAGATAAACCAAATAATATTTTGAGATAAAGATATTTCTAAAAGATAAGCAAATATTATTTTATGATATTAAAGATAAATATCTTTCTTAAATATTAAGCTAGGGTTTTAGATCTACTATACTTCTATTACTATATATACTCCTTTACATATTATTTTGAAACACACGACTACGCACGACTATACACGAAATACACAAGCAATGTCACGACACATCTATTTACTTGTACTGATTTTCCAAAATCGTTTTAAAGCAAACCTTTGAGCAATATATTTATTATTTTTAGAGTTTGTTTTTCAAAAGAGTCGTGCATCAATTATTATCAATCGCTTGAGTGAAATACGTTATTGGATAATAGTACATCATTATAAGCTTACAATTCTTTAACGGGAATTTGTGTGAGTTATATTGTACTTTCTTATTAGCGTAAGATAGTATAGAGTATTTAGCGATACTCACCTTGAGTTATAATCATAGTGTTGATTATACGAGTGGGTTGGTAATTTTTGTAATCCGTGGAAAGGTACTAAAAATTATTAATCGAGAATAGTGGACGTAGGTTTCAACGTGTGAAACTGAACCACTTCAAAAATCGTGTGCCTCTCTCTTATCTCTTTACTTTTCGTTATTTCGTTAATCGCGCTTACATTGATTAATTAATTAAGTTGATTTTAATTCATAAGATCAAATAATTAATAACATATCATATAAATCGAAAAAGTTGGGCTAGTTTTTAATACTCAATTCACCCCCCCTCTTTCGTATTCGATCAATAGACTCTACAACATATACTCTTAAGTCTTTGAGCATCATGAATTGACGTCAATGGCGGAAATGGTGATTCCACGCCTCTAGTTCTACCATCTCCGATCATCAAACCTATTTCCATCGATATTGAATCATGAATCTGACACTTCTGATCAAATTCAATGTCGTCTTTGTTTTGAATCCAATGATATTTCTTTCTTTTTTACGAATTTCCCAAATTAACCTTCAATTTTAGGGTTTAGTTGTATAATTTGGGTTTTTTGTTTTGTTTTAGAGAGAGGAGTGTCAGTCATCAGTTCCATGAGTTTGTTTTGTGAAGATGTCGGTGTGAGCACTGTCGTTCTTTTTTTTTTTCTCTTTTAATCACTATTAGATTTTAATCTCAGCCATCTATTTTCCTTTCATCCAGTGGCTGAGATTTGTGAGTACCAACTCACCGTAAGAATCAACTCACGAGATCCCGACTCTTATATATGTATATATATATATATGTATATATATGTATACATACATATATATGTATATATACATATATGTATATATATATATATATATACATATATATATATATATATATATATATACATATATCTATATATCTATATATACATATATATATATATCTATCTATATATATATATATATATAGAATTATATATATATATATATATATGGGTTCAAATGAGTCCCCTTAGTATATTTGAGTCCTTGAGTCCTCATCCAAGCCCTTGGATTAGGAGGATGAAGGGCTAAGATTAAAACAAAATGAAAGGCTAGGATTGTGAGACACACACAATTCAATCCCTTCAAACCCTAATATAAATAACCTCCACTCACTCCATTTCTCTCATTTTCACATATCCCACTCTCTCTACCTCCCTTATCTCTCATCAATTCTCTCAAAAAATAAAAACCAAAAAAATACTCCCTCACCTACCTCCAGCGGCCACTACCCCTACTCCTCCACCACTTCCGTCACCCACCCGCCCACATCCACCAGCACCTGCCACCAACCCCGCCCTGACGACCCCCAACTTACCACCCCCGCCACCCCCTCACTGGCGAACCCCCCACCCACCCCGCACCGACGACCCCTCACCCACACCATAGCCCATGCCGCCTCCTCTGTCCCCTCTTCCTCCACCGTCCTCCTCTTTCGTCTTGTCCTCACCACCACCTCTCTCCCACCCACAAACCTCCTTTTCAAATTTTCGGATCTGTTCTTTTTTTTTTCATTTGTGGTGGTGTCATGGAGGCACTATGGTGGTAGCGTGTGGTTGGGGTGGTTTTGTCATCGTGGGGCGTGATGGGGGTGCGGTGTCTGGATGGGCGGTCTGTCGGAGGAAGGTCGTGGGGGTGGTGGAAGGTCGTGTGTGGTAGTGGGAGGCGCGTAGGGAGCACGGGGAACTCATCTTTTTCTTTTCTTTTCTTTTTTCAGATTTGTACTATCACATTTTTACTCTAATTTTTTGAATCTCGTTTTAGATCGGAAAAAATGGCAAAAAAAACAACCACTACCATTTCAAATCTCGTTTTTAATTTTCAAAGTTGCTTATGTTTTTCTAATTTTTAATTTAGGCCTCGTATTTTGTTTATTAGTTCTCGTTTTTTTTTTTGGGTTTGGTGGATTTTTTTTAGATCTCTTTATTTTTTTCTTTTTTTTATTAGATCTTGTTTGTTCATTTTTTAGATCTAGGTTTTTTTGTTGTTGTTGGTCGATTATAGTTGTTGGTGACGGAGGAGGAGGGTAATGGTTGTTTCTATATTTAAAGTTACATCATTATAGACTAAAGATGCAAAATTATGAACTAAAGTTATAATAGTATGGGCTGAAGTTACACTAGTATGAACTAAAGTTACAATAGTATGGGCTGAAGTTACACTAGTATGAACTAAAGTTAAACTAGTATGGGCTGAAGTTACACTAGTATGGGCTGAAAGTTACACTAGTATGTACTAAAGTTGCACAATTATGGACTAAAGTTGCACAATTATGGACTAAAGTTACCTTATTAAGGACTGAAGTTACCTTATTAAGGACTGAAGTTACTTAATTAATGACTAAAGTTACATTAGTATGCACTAAAGTTACACTAGAAACGACTAAAGTCACCTAATCATGAGTTACACTATAATTGACTAAAGTTACACAGTTAATAAATGAAGTTTCACTAATAAAGGTTAAATTTACACTTATTAAAATGTTAAAATTAAATCATATTTTAAATTAAAGTTACACAATTATGAATTAAAGTTACACTCATAAAAAAACTAAAATCACATAAATTTGTTTAAAAATTATATAAATTCAAATTTATATAGTCGAAATCACATTTTAATTTAAAGTTACAAAAATAATGGTTGAAGTTACACTCTTAATGACTAAAATTACTTTCATAAAAAGGCAAAAATCACATAAACTTACATAAATTCAAATTTATATAGTCAAAATCATATTTTGGTTTAAAGTTACACTAAAAAAGATTGAAATTACACTCGTAATGTTTGAAGTTATACTCATAAAAAGTCTAAAATCACATAAACTTCTTTAAAGTTACATAAATTCAAATTTATATAGTCAAAATCACATTTTAGCTTGAAGTTACAAAAATAATGGTTGAAGTTACACTTTTAATGACTGAAGTTATCCTCATAAAAATGTAAAAATCACATAAACTTGTCTTAAAGTTACACAAATTAAAAATTTTATAGTCGAAATCACATTTTTGTTTAAAGTTACAATAAAAAAGGTTGAAATTACACTCTTAATGACTAAAGTTATACTCCCAAAAAGTATAAAATCACATAAACTTGTTTTAAAGTTACATAAATTCAAATTTATATAGTCAAAATCACATTTTAACTTGAAGTTACAAAAATAATGGTTGGAGTTACACTCGTAATGTAGGTGAAAGTCAATAAAACCCACTCATTTTGTTTTAATCTTGTCCCTTCATTTTACTCTAATCTTGTCCATCCATTTTTCTTTTAATATTGACCCTCCATCTTGTTTTAATCTTGTCCCTCCATCCTCTTCATCCAATGGCCAAGATGAGGACTCATGGACTCAATTTTGAAGGTGGACTCATTAGAATTTGCCTCTATATATATATATATGCGTGTGCGTGTAATCGTTTGTTTAGTCTTGGTTAGATTAAGCATGGTTTGCACCTGAAGTTATAGCTATTTTAGCTATAACCTCGATGATTAGTGAAGCAAAGGTGAATGTAAGTTATAGGTCATTGTACTATAACTTTATAAATGCTGAAGCAAAGTTATGACTGTTTCTACTATAACTTTGGTGTTTATCAAGCTCAAGATCAAAGTCAAAGACTTGAAGAAGCTTGTGGAGCTCAAGATGAAGAGCTCATGATTTGATTTAAGTAATGATCAAAATACTGAAGATCTCCAGGAAGATTATGTACTATAGGTCGTCGTTCAATAATGGTAATCTCAATAGTAATTTTGGGAAGTAGAGTTATGGTTGTTATAACTATAACCTTACTTGCGAGACTCAAAGTTATAGGTGAAGCTACTATAACTTTGGAACTGAGAGGTATAGTGCAGTTGTTTTAGTTTTTCAAAACGTTTTTTTTAATACAGTTTTAAATATTACTTTTAAAGAAAAATATTTATAGTAGATTAAGGTTTAAATTTACTTAGTTTGAATAATATTGTGATCTCTCTATTGATTAGTAAAACAACTTATGAGTGGTCATGCTATTTAGGGTTTTCATACATGTTCAAACCTAAACCCTAATATATCTTACTTAAGTCACTGATGGACCACAGTTTCACGTGATTAAGGCTTATAGGCTGTGTCACTCGTGATTAGCCTTTAAGTTCAGTTAGGGTCTAAGTAAGATGTAAACCTAATGTCTTTCTTGTCACACAAAGGAGGCACATGGTTTACTAGGGTTTTGAATTTAAAGTAATATCTTCCTTGTTGCTCAACGGAGGCCACGGATAAAGGTAGGGTTTTGTAATTAAAACCTAGTTTGCTTTTCTACTATAAAGTACTTCATGCATTTAAAACTACGCTTTTTCATACTAGAATTCATATTTTCAAACGTGCTCAATATTTTTAAGTAAAATCTTTATTTTGCAAAATCGTTGTTTTTGAAAAGTTGTGCTTCATCTCACAAATTATTTTGAGAAAATCGTTATTGGATATAGAGATAAAAAAATTTATTATACGTTAAATTGTGTGAACACCAAGAACAATAGAAAACACTTTCTTATTAACGTAAGATAAAATCGAGTATTTAACGGTACTCAAACCTTGGGTTACAACTAGAGTTAGTTGTACAAGTGGGTTGATAATTTTGTAATCGGCAGGAAGGTACTAAAATTATTAATCGAGAATAGTGGACGTAGGTTTCGAGTTGTGAAACTGAATCACTTTAAAATCCCTTCTGTCTTGCATCTTTCTTTATTTCGTTATTTTCACATGCTAAAAGTAGTTAGTTGGGTTGAATTTAATCATTAAATTCGTACCTCTTATTACTATCACGCGCTTATACGAACAATCGAAAAAGTAAACATACTTTATTAATACTCAATTAAACCCCCCCCCCCCCCCCCCCCCCCCCCCCCCCCCCCCCCCCCCCCCCGCGCCGCTTGAGTATTTCAGATCAATAGACTTTTCAATTACTTTACTCAAACTTTGGTTGACTGTTTGTGCTTTTTATTCTTATTTCTAAATTTCTGTGGTGATCCTCTTGGTAACTTCCGACCATTTGGTAAGCAGTGAGTCATACAGGTTTGCAATAAGCGTCACGTACCTTTGTTGTAGATGGGCAAGTGTGAAGATTCAGATGAGTCATACAAAGGAATTATCACCACATGATTATCAATTAAGTTATTATAATAGTCTTTCGCTGATATAATCTTTAAAATTATACTTTGGCACTTGGTTGTAAGACGGTCTATAATTATGTAATTTGGGATAAGCTATTTATATTTAAGTAATATTATTGTTACATTCTGATATTTACTACCTTGGGTTACCGAGGTGGTAATAGTCCTATTTAACTGAGAAGGTCTGGCTAGGATCTTGGTTAAATGAGGGTGTTAGAAAGTCGTATCAGAGTATAATGATCCTAGACGCAAACAAATGAACCCAATGAATATAGGTGTCTAATATAATGAACCCCGGGTTGAAACTGTTAGGATCCCCTCTTGGCACGGTTATGAAGACTTCCTTAATTTGTACCATGACCCTCCAAGTTTTGAACTAGTAAACGGGGATAGTGAAAAGAGCATGCCTAGTTAGAGTGTGATGCTATGTGATTATTAATGTCATGAACTATAGGGAGTCTAATGACAACGTGATGATGGTGTGGTTAGGATGTGGTTATGTAGTTTAACTAATGACATATGAGATTGATGAATATGAGACGATGAATGAGAAGGAATATGGGATTAAAATTTGTCATGTGTGTGCTATTGAGATGTGTGGGTATGGTGTGAAGAATATTGGGAAACAATGATTATGCAATATGATGAAACACGAATAAATATGCAAGATATGACTAGTTAGTTAACCGGATACTAGAGAGGCTCTCTCTAGCGCGATTTCTTCTTCCCTTTTTTGTTCATGTCACGACTAAAAAATCATGTTGCTCCGGTTGCTCCACCACTGCGAGGGAGGCTTAATCATATCTACCTGATGCGTTTGAGATCACAGAGGCCCTAAACTCTCTTGAATGATTTTCTTACTCATGCTTTAGAGGCTTTAAGCTCTTCCACCACCAAATTTACCCCGTAGAGTTCATCTCCTAAACCTAACACTTTGATAGTTATGTCTGTGGTGGTTGCGAATCCCTCTACTATTCTTGTTCCTAAACCGACATGGGTTGAACTTATTGCAAAATTGCCAGTAGGAATGGAGTTAGACCTTGCTAATGATTCTTCTGATAGTGGTGTGGTCATTGATGAAGCGGATATTACTGATGAGATTGAGTACTGGGCTAATACTCTTGTGGGTTAGTTTATAGGAGATAAACCATTGATTGTGCAATCTATGGAGTTTGTAAGAAAATCATGGAATCATATCCAGAAACCTGAAGTCCTCTACTACACAAAGGGGTTGTTCGTCTTTCGTCTTAATGAGGCGGAGGATCTATGTACCATATTAAGGGTTAGTACATGTCCGGGTTACGTTACCTAAGTTGGATCTAATATGTTGGTCTGTAAAAGTACTAAGAAAAATAGCTAGTAAAATTGGAACTCCATTGTATGTTGATCATGTCATAACACACAAGGAGAGGTTATTTTTTGCTAGGCTTACGATATAAGTGGGTGTCTCTGAGAAACTCACAGAAGAGACCTTGCTACATACTTCATGATCGGGCTTGTCGCAAGCCCTGGACAAAGATAATTACCCAGACTAGGCTAACAAAAAATTAATGTAGTTAGGTAAGCATGGGTCGATCCTCAGGGAGATGGTGTTTCTTATGGATTGTGAGATACTTGCAATTGGATTTTGTCTAAAAGAGTATCTGGGTTTTGGGGTTTTGGATTCTAAATTAATAAAAAGCATAAACAAAATAAAAACAAATCAAAATAAAAGCAATGAAATGGATAATGATTTAACAATGATAGAAAGAATCTAGGGAAGTAGGTTCACACATGTAGGTTAACATATTGATGAAATTGGATTTGGAATAAAGCAAATAATTCATTGTGAGTTCGTAAGAATGTTGTGTTCATTACAATCATAGACGAGATGGTCTAGCAGGCTTTTAGGCGATTTACTAGGTCTGATCTACCATGTCATGCTTTGTCTATTCAATTCATGTATTTCTACCTTGGAAAAGAATTCCATTTTAGTCAATGATTTTGGCCAGAAATCGTTAACTATCGTTACAATCCAAACATGCATAGACACAACGTTTTAAAGGCACAATTTCTTTATCCAATTTTCATCTTTTAATTAACCTAACATGGATACCCTACACCCTAGAAAGGTGAATACTCACTCATAATAGTATTTAGATCTAGATTGATTTTAACAATTAAAACTAGGCTAGACATGTTTATTGATTTTTGATATTATAAGATGATAATAACAATTCTAAATCAACGATCTAATGAAATAAAATGATTACAACGGTATTTAAATTGAATCTAAGACAACATGTAAAGAAAACAATGATCAAATAAAAAAAACATAAAGAAGTTAAACAAAAGATAAAACAGAAATACCTATATGACGATCAAGTAGCGATAATGATGAAATAAAAATATACAAATAGAAATTTCCTTGCATATCTTTGACGATCCATGTATTACAATACTTGAATAATATAAAAGAACTAAGAACCAGAAGTTTTTATTATTTCTAAACTAGAAAAATAGGCATAGGAGAAGATGGAGATCTAAACATAAAAGGAGAAATGTAAAAGACGATTTTTAAGGGAAAATGGAGGCTAGGGACTTTAAGACTAATCTAGGGTTATGTAAAGAGAGAAGTGAGTAGAGGTGTGTGCTGAAACGCTCCTTATATAGGCTAGGTTTCGTGGGGAGGGGGTCATGCATTCATCACATAGGACAAAAAGGAGGAAGTCGAAGCATTTGCTCGGATCAGGAGACATACCCGATCGGGTTTACCACTTACCCGATCGGGTATGTGGTGTTCTTCACTCTTTGACTTTCGTTTCATCTCCCTTGGTGAATAACTTGACTTTCATTGACCCCATTGACCTTTTGAGTCGGGTTTGTTGATAGGGTTTGATGTAAAATGATGATTTCTTCGCCTAACTGATCGATCTTCTGACAACTGCGAAATCGTCTTTGCTTCTTCTTTCTTTTGAATCAGTGAACCTTCTTGAAATTCCTTTGACTTGGTCAAGCTTGCTTCTTCAAATCGTCGGGTTCTAGGCAAATGCTCGGGAATATAGAAAAAGGGCGTAGAAACGTCACTTTCCCTACAAAACAGGTTAAAACATGGAATTCGCCTAGAAGACGATATTAGCTCACAAAATGGCTTAACAAAGCACAAATGACATACAAAACCGAGCTAAATTGGGGATTAAAATCATGCAAATATTCACTTATCAAACTCCCCCAAGCTAAACCCTTGCTTGTCATCAAGCAAACATAACAAACAATACCAGGATAAGGGTTGCAAGCATTGGCTACTACACCATCAAGAAACAAATCTCAACGTAAAACTTTGGAAACATAATTAATCATAACACAAAAACAACGTGGGCAAGAATGATACATAAACATGGCTGAGATTTACATAACGGCGCAACACAAAGAATTTCACTACAGAATTTTCGGCTCTTGTATGATCTTTTTGACAAATGGACTCTCACGGCACACTCGAACACTCATGTATGCAAAAGGTGATTTCTTTATGTGTAAATGTTTTTGAGACACTCACCTATCTACGACTTATGAAAATGTGTCCGCTGTCTTATATGGTAAACAATTCAAATTACAAGTCAAAGATCACAATGCACACAGAAAAGAAGCCGGAGAAAAAATATGAAGAAGGCTTTGGGAAATGGGTGAAAGGTGGATAAACAGTTAAGGTCATGTGAAGGTTAGAATGAGCTAGCAACTGACCAATGATAAATGAATACTCAATCCAAACTTTCGATTAATTACCAAAAGACGAATAACGAAGCCAGAAGGAACGGATTGGCTTATTACACACGAAACACAAGAGTGAACTCCTTCTGAATATTGACTTGACATTTCTTAGGAGATACACACAACTTTATCTTTTATTTCTTCCTTTTTTTTTTTTTTCTCTTTTTTTTTTTCTTTTGAACATAATATCACTTCTTGAACATTTTCGTTCTCCCAAATTCACTTTGACATCAAGGAACAAAATCTTCTCAAAAGAGAACCCATACACCATAGTCTAGCTACTAGCTCAACAAGGTAGGTAGTTTTTATATGTAGCTATTATTTTGTGAAGCATTTGTATGAAGGGGCTAATTTTGAGGTGTAATTCAAAGTGAAAAAAAAGGCTTCAAATCTTAGTGAATCATGAATGCAATGCTTATAGGAATGAAATGAGAAACATACTTATGCGTTTTGACATGACACATATCACAAGGAGAACTACACACACCTAGATGAGACTGGGTATAGATGTACCAGCCTAAGGAGGTTCTACCTTACAATATATGTAACTTGCCAAGTGTCAAGATCAAGCATACTCATCTATAGATTCATTCCATGCCTACTGTGTACAAGACTTCCCCATGTATGCACAATTCAATGAATATTGAATCATTATCTTTTGAAAGCTCTAAGTTTGGGAAATATAACATGATAGCATAGTAAACAAGCAAGCAAAGCATGAAAAGCATTCAATTATGTTCAAAATTGTAAATTTTTCTCTTATTCAAAAATTTGAAAAAATATAAACAACTAAAATGCAAAATGGGAAAATGCAATCCCTCCCCCAAGCTAAACATCACATTGTCCTCAATGTGAGCACAAAGACAAAATATGCAATGAGATGCTTAATGGGGAAAAGGGGGAAAAAGGAAAAATGAAAGAAGAGTGAAGCTTACTAGTCATCGCGGACTCCCCCAAGCTGTCTTTTGGACTTGACAAGGAAGGTCTTTATAGATTTTCTTCAAAAACACTTTCATCTGCAAAATAAATCCTAACAATGAAAAAGGGAATACAAAAATAAAAATGCAAAAAGAAAAGGAACACGGGTTGCCTCCCGAGAAGCGCAATTTAAAAGTCTTGCTAGACTCCATTTCTTTCTTTGATCATCCTTTATCTCTAAGCTCACTATCATCCGAGCTCATCATCATAGCGTTCCTTACATTCTCCTTCCAGCACTTTTAGCAGTAGTGCTATTAGTATGCTCCCCTGCAAGAGAATCAACACTAACATTTGCCTCCAACGGATCCGTCAGTAAGGATCGAGGCATAGAAGAAACAATAGAAGAGTCATCAACATTAAGCACATAACATGAGTCTTCTAACACGGGACTCCTAACGGTGGAATTTTTACTAAAGGTCACCTTGTCATGTTCTACCTCCAATGTCAACTTCCCATTCTTGACATCAAAAACTGCATCAGCAGTGTGCAAAAAGGGTCTACCCAAAATGATTGGGATTTGAGAGTCGTCGGCCATGTCAAGTACTAGAAAGTCAACGGGAATGAAAAACTTACGAACTTTGACGGGCACATCTTCTAAAACACCAATAGGTTGTTTTAGAGAACGGTCCGCCATTTGCAATGTAATATTAGTGCATTTCAAAGCACCCATGTTAAGTTTTTCAAACATAGAAAAGAGCATGACACTTAGACTAGCACCTAGGTCGCAAAGGGCCTTATCAATGGTATACGTGCCTATAGTGCAAGGGATGGAGTAACTACCAGGGTCCTTAAGTTTTGGTGGAGACTTATTTTGCAAGAGTGCACTACACTCTTCAGTGAAAGCTACGGTCTTAATCTCATTGAAGGATCTCTTCTTTTTGAGGACTTCCTTCATAAACTTGGAATAAGAAAGAACTTGGGAAAACAATTCAATGAAAGGGCCTGTTACCTTTAAATTCTTGACGGCGTCAAGGAACTTACCATACTTTGCCTCCTCCTTGTGCTTGGCTAATCTTTGGGGAAATGGCACTTTGATATCAATAGGAATCTCGGGCTCTTTTCTCTTTGACATAGGCTTCTCAGCTTCAACATCAACAACCACGGGCTCATTATTAGCCTTCTTCTTGACACCTCCTCCAAGCTTAGCCCCTTTTGCTACCACCTCCTCATCCATAGCAGTGGAAGGCCCATCATAATGCTTACCACTTGTCGTGGAAATGGCATTTACAGTTTCGTGAGGTTCGAAACCTTGTGAAAGTAGCTGCCCTTGCTTTTGGTGGGTATTGTAAGAGGCATATTGGGAAATTTTAGCTTCCAACAATTTGATGGCGGCATCCTTAGCTTGATCGCTCTCTTGGAATTGAGCTATTATGGTGTCTTGCCTTTGAGCCAATTGCAGCATCATGGCTTAAAGTTTACTTACCCCATTGTCACTTTGTTGAGATGTAGAGGATTGAAATTGTTCTAGCTTTTGTGTGAGAAGGGCTACTTGAGCTTGTAAAAGTGCCAAACTGGGATCCTCTTACTTAGATTTCAATGGTATGGAGCGGGAATTTCCATATTGAGAATCGTGAATTGCCATGGATTCAATGGTAGTGTGTGCAATTTCAACATTAATTTGATCAAATCTTCCATTGTTAGCAGAATCCAGGATACGACGGGACTCTATATAACACCCATTATAGAATGTGATGGCAAGGAACCATGGGTCTAACCCATGATGAGGACACTCCCTTTGCAAGTCCTTGTACCTCTCCCATGCTTCATATAGGCTCTCATCACCCCCTTGTCGGAAACCAGTGATTTGCCTTCTCAACAATGCGGTCTTTTCTGGAGGAAAGTACTTTTGGTAGAAGGCAAGAGCTAAACTATCCCAATCGGTGATCCCTAATGTAACCTTATCAAGGCTATGTATCCACAACTTTGCCTTACCCCTCAAAGAGAATGAGAAGATCATCTCTCCAATCTGCCCTTGGGTGACTCCAGTTTGTCTAATAGTGGAGCAATAGTCACAAAAGTTTTGGATGTGAAGGTTGTGATCTTCTTTGGCATTGCCACTAAATTGGCTTCTTTCTATAAGGTTAATGAAGGCAGGTTTTATTTCAAAGTTTCTGGCTGTGATTTGGGGTGTAGCAATACCCCTTGGAAGTGTTTCTGCGGTGGGTTTGGAATGGTCTGAAAGTCGAACCATTTTCTAATGTGAAGGTGAAGATGGAATGCTAATTGAAGATTGGGTGTATTTTGTGAATGGAGATGAGAATGAATCTTCTTCTCCTTCAAGGTTAGATAGGGTATCCGAGTAATTTTCACGAATACGGTCTAAACTTGAAGTATCTGAAGCTTTTGAGATTTCGTTAAATAGTTCTTGTCTCCTACGCAGAGTGCTTTTTAGGTCGGGATCTAATGAGATAGGGGTCCCTAGTCTAGAAGATCTGGGCATAATATGGAAAACCTAAGACGAGAAATCAAGAGAGATCTAAAGGAGTTTGGATTCCTAAAGACTAGACAAAACTAATTGCAAGAAAAATCACAAAAAGAGGAAAACTAAACCGTGCTCCCCGGCAACGGCGCCAAAATTTGATCGGGCCTGTCGCAAGCCCTGGTCAAAGATAATTAACCAGACTAGGTTAATAACAAATTAATGTAATTAGGGAAGTAGGGGTCGATCCTCAGGGAGATGGTGTTTCCTATAGGATGTGAAATGTCTTGCAATTAAATCTTATCTAACGAGTATCTGGGTTTTGGGATTTTGGATTCTAAATTAATAAAAAGCATAAACAAAATAAAAACAAATCAAAATAAAAGCAATGAAATGGATAATGATTTAACAATGATAGAAAGAATCTAGGGAAGTAGGTTCACACATGTAGGTTAACATATTGATGAAATTGGATTTGGAATAATGCAATAATTCATTGTGAGTTCGTAAGAATGTTGTGTTCATTACAATCATAGACCAGATGGTCCAGCAGGCTTTTAGGCGATTTACTAGGTCTGATCTACCATGTCATGCTTTGTCTATTCCATTCACGTATTTCTACCTTGGAAAAGAATTCCATTTTAGTCAATGATTTTGGCCAAAAATCGTTAACTATCGTTACAATCCAAACATGCATAGACACAACGTTTTAAAGGCACAATTTCTTTATCCAATTTTCATCTTTTAATTAACCTAACATGGCTACCCTACACCCTAGAAAGGTGACTAATCACTCATAATAGTATTTAGATCTAGATTGATTTTAACAATTAAAACTAGGCTAGACATGTTTATTGATTTTTGATATTATAAGATGATAATAACAATTCTAAATCAACGATCTAATGAAATAAAATGATTACAACGGTGTTTAAATTGAATCTAAGACAACATGTAAGGAAAACAATGATCAAATAAAAAAAACATAAAGAAGTTAAACAAAAGATAAAACAGAAATACCTATATGACGATCAAGTAGCGATAATGATGAAATAAAAATATACAAATAGAAATTTCCTGGCATATCTTTGACGATCCATGTATTACAATACTTGAATAATATAAATGAACTAAGAACAAGAAGTTTTTATTATTTCTAAACTAGAAAAATAGGCATATGAGAAGATGGAGATCTAAACATAAAAGGAGAAATGTAAAAGACGATTTTTAAGGGAAAATGGAGGCTAGGGTTTCTAAGACTAATTTAGGGTTATGTAAAGAGAGAAGTGAGTAGAGGTGTGTGCTGAAACACTCCTTATATAGGCTAGGTTTCGTGGGGAAGGGGTCATGCATTCATCACATAGGACAAAAAGGAGGAAGTCGAAGCATTTGCTCGGATCAGGAGACATACCCGATCGGGTTTACCACTTACCCGATCGGGTATGTGGTGTTCTTCACTCTTTGACTTTCGTTTCATCTCCCTTGGTGAATAACTTGACTTTCATTGACCCCATTGACCTTTTGAGTCGGGTTTGTTGATAGATTTTGATGTAAAATGATGATTTCTTCGCCTAACTGATCGATCTTCTGACAACTGCGAAATTGTCTTTGCTTCTTCTTTCTTTTGAATTAGTGAACCTTCTTGGAGTGCCTTTGACTTGGTCAAGCTCGCTTCTCAAATCGTCGGGTTCTAGGCAAATGCTCGGAAATATAGAAAAAGGGCGTAGAAACTGAAAGTTCATAGACCCTAATTAGACTCCTGTAATTAGTTACTAAATTACTTATTAATTTAGTGTTTAATAAAGATCTATGTAACATGCATGCAAATTAAAATGCATAATAAAAATAAGAAGAAATTTCCTTACATTGGGAAATTTCGGTTATATGGGCCTAACAAGAAACACCTTTCTTGTTGATCTTGTGCTATAAAGAAATAGATGATCCTCCTTGTAATCTTCAAAATAGAAGACCTCCTTTAAGAAGCACCCAAGAGAAAACCCAAACTAATCACTTAGTTTTTGACTAGAAAACACAAGTGATATGATGAACTAATATTAGATTTTATTACTACTCTAGTAATAGGAAATATTAGTATTTGAGAGGTTTTTAGAGAGATGAGGATTTTAGTGAGATAAGCACAAAAAATAAGAATGAACAAGCAACCATAATGAACAACAAAGTTGTCCTTTTAAGGACACTATGGTCCGGCCATCATGGCCTATGTGGCCTCTTATTCTTGCTTAAAATAATCCCATGCAAATTGGTTGAGTGTAGAGGTGAGAAAGGTTAAGATCATGTGTCATAAACATGACATGATAACAAGATGTAGTGTAATACAAGAAACAACAATCATCATGTTGTACACTACCAATTTTCGGAACCCACTAGTGTCATGTGGTCCATTTTGATTTTTGATATTTGTCCCACAAATACTTATAATCATATGATTAATTATCTTGTATAATTAAGAGTTAATTTGATCATATAACAATTATATGACTCAAATTAATAAATAATATACACTTAACTTTTAAGTGATATTTTATAATTATATCAATATATAATGGCTCCCACAATGTCTAGTTAGTTTACTTTACAACTCCTTGTCAATATAATTAACTAAAAATTTACCTTACCGTCAAAATATATGCAACATACAACTAATTAATGAATTACGATTAATCATTAAATTAAAGCTTATGTAATCGTCTTAAAATAAGACGTAAAATTATTCTCAGTTTATGTATGAATTGACTAATAAACTTAATGGTTGGATGAGTTTGAAATCAATTCCAAATAACTCTCGTAACTAAACATATATCAAATATAGATATAAAGTACTAATTAATATGTATCGTATACAAATAATTAGATTTCTGTTTGGGTCTCATCCTATAGGTGTGACCGAAAGGGGTCAGTTGATTACCGCCGTCATACGACAATAACGTCTAACTCTAGTCAGCTGACCGTTATCGATTTACGTTAATCAACTGCCGTGGAGTATCAAAATACTAATCATCCCACTAATATTCCAAAATGAGATTTATAATATAAATGCACTATTGTGGAGGACACTTGCTCCAACAATCTCCCACTTGTCCGATACAAGTTGTGCATGTAGTCACACTATTGCGGAGGACTCCTACTCCCACAATATCTCCCACTTGTCTCGACAAGTTGTGTGCTACCAATTCCCTTGTCACTTTAGCGTCACATCCTCCCACTCATCGCAAGGTGTCTTTCAGGTCGCACTTGCGATTGGAAAAATAAATTGAGTGGTTTTCTCGATCTGGAGAGTAACGGTCTGACCGGAAAATCTACCATAGATCTCTTCCGAGCGTGGCCACGCATTTCCAGTCACTACTCCTCGAGTGGCCCGAAGATGTTAATACCCAACGTGGGTGGACAATTCCTTTTGACCCAACTTACACTGTATAATGCAAATCACCATGACCCAGTAGATGCCCATCGGCCTCCTTTCACGGCACGACCTAGGACAAAAACCAAAGTCAATCGGAAAATACACCGACTCAGGTAAATGGTCGCCAGTCTAAAGAATCGACTCATAGGGATATAATAGAAATCCCCGCCACGACCAGGCTTCAACAATTTTGATAAGGGACTCTATCATGGTCACTGTCCGACAGAGTGTCTCTACAGTCTGTCTATGTAAACGATCAGTCATCTCCATGACTCCATGGTGCTGAACCAACCATCGATCGACTTACAATCTAGTCATTGCGAGACGTCACCTTATGCCAATGACTAGGGACGATTACTAAGTTCATCATGTTCACTTGAATTGAGTTCAACCTATCTTATAACAAATTCGGTCAAAACAAAGTAATAAAATTTAGTCAATACTAAATAAAAGAGCTCATATAAAACTCGAACAATGAAGGCAATTATCATATATGTAAACATTGATACAACATTCAATTATTACATATCACATAATCTAGAGGAATTCAGGAACTCGTCTTAATCCCATCGAGACGACATGACTGTCATGTTTAGCCTTTGTAAGAGGCTTGGTTAGAGGATCAGCGATGTTATCGTCTGTCACAACCTTACATACATCTATTTCCTTCCTCTCCACGTAATCTCTAATTACATGGTATTTCCTAAGTACATGTCTAGACTTGTTACTAGACTTGGGCTCCTTTGCTTGAAAGATAGCCCCACTGTTATCACAATACATCGTGATGGGATCTCTGGCAGTAGGGACTACTCCTAGTCCTTCCAAGAACTGCCGAATCCACACAGCTTCCTTTGCAGCCTCTGATGCCGCGAGGTACTCAGCTTCTGTTGTAGAATCCGCAATCACGCTTTGCTTGAAGCTCTTCCAGCAAACAGCTCCTCCATTCAACATAAAGACATAGCCGGATTGGGATTTTAAATCATCCCTATCAGTTTGTAAACTAGCGTCCGTGTAACCATTTACACGCAACTCAGTCTCTCCTCCAAACACCAAGAACGAATCTTTAGTCCTTCGTAAGTACTTAAGGATGTTCTTTACGGCTATCCAGTGACTCTCACCTGGATTGGCTTGATAACGACTCGTCATGCTCAAAGCATAGGCGACGTCGGGGCGAGTGCACATCATAGCATACATTATTGACCCAACTGCTGAAGCATAAGGGATCAACTTCATGCGTTCAATCTCCTCGGTGACGGTAGGACTCTGGGATTTACTCAGAGTGATACCATGACCTATTGGAAGAAAGCCTATCTTAGAGTCTTTCATTTTGAACCGATCAAGAATCTTATCTATATAAGCTTCTTGACTTAATGCTAGTATCCTCTTGGATCTATCTCTATAGATCCGGATACCCAAAATGCGTTGTGCCTCTCCCAAATCCTTCATCTGGAAATGTTTCCCAAGCCACTCCTTGGGAGAAGTAAGCATTGGTATATCATTCCCAATGAGAAGTATGTCATCCACATACAAGATAAGGAAAGTAACTTTGCTCCCACTAAACTTCATGTATAAACATGGTTCCTCGACACTTCGAGTGAATCCATTTTGTTTAATTACATGATCGAAGCGCTGATTCCAACTCCTTGATGCTTGCTTAAGACCATAAATGGATCTCTTAAGTTTGCATACCTTCTTAGGGTTGGATTTATCCTCAAAACCTTCAGGTTGTGTCATGTACACTTCCTCTTCTAGAATCCCATTCAAGAAGGCGGTTTTGACATCCATTGGCCAAATTTCATAGTTATAAAATGCGGCAACCGCTAAGAGAATCCTAATGGATCGAAGCATAGCGACTGGGGCAAAAGTTTCGTCATAGTGTAAACCATGAACTTGAGTGAAGCCTTTGGCCACCAATCTAGCTTTGTAGACATCAATATGTCCATCTATGCCATTCTTGATCTTGTAGATCCACTTGCACTGAAGAGGTCGTACCTTCTCAGGTAAGTCTACCAAGTCCCATACTTGATTTTCGTACATAGAATCCATTTCGGATTGCATGGCCTCAAGCCAATGCGTGGAGTGGGGACTAGAAACGGCCGACTTGTAGGTTGTGGGTTCATCACTTTCAAAAAGTAATAAATCACCATCTCCCTCGATACATCCGAGGTAACGATCAGGTTGAGAACTAATTCTACCTGACCTTCTAGGGACAATAACCATTTCAGACGAGGATGGAACGTTTTCCTCCACTTCATTTTCGGTTTGTGGCTCTCGAACTTCATCAAGTTCGAATTTTCTCCCACTCTGCCTTTTAGAAACTAAATCGCTTTCTAGAAAGACAGCATCACGAGACACAAACACTTTGTCCTCATGACGGTTGTAGAAGTAATATCCACGAGTCTCCTTAGGATATCCTACAAAATAACATTTGTCGGATCTGGGTGCGAGCGTGTCATTAGACTTCTCATGAACAAACGCCTCGCAACCCCAAATTTTCATAAACGACAAATAAGGAACCTTTCCTTTCCATATCTCATATGGAGTTTTATTGGACGCTTTAGTCGGGCTACGATTTAGTGAAAATGTTGCGGTTAAGATGGCAAATCCCCAAAACGAGTCAGGAAGCTCTGTAAGGCTCATCATCGACCGAACCATATCTAATAACGTTCGGTTTCTCCTTTCAGACACACCATTTAATTGAGGTGTTCCAGGAGGAGTCCATTGTGATACTATACCACAATCTTTTAGGTGTGAATCAAATTCATAATTTAGATATTCACCACCACGATCGGATCGTAGGGTTTTTATCTTCTTATTCAATTGGGTTTCCACTTCATGTTGAAACTCTTTGAACTTTTCAAAAGCTTCACTCTTATGCCTCATTAAGTAGACGTATCCATATCTACTTAAATCGTCGGTAAAAGTAATGAAGTACTTGTAACCACCTCTAGCTTGGAGAGTCATTGGGCCACATCCATCGGTATGTATAAGGCCTAATACTTCACTTGCTCGTGTCCCTTTTCCTGTAAAAGGAGCACGAGTCATCTTGCCCAAAAGACAAGATTCGCCTTCACCATAAGATTCGTAATCAAATGGTTTGAGAAGTTTCGTTGAAACAAGTCTCTTTATGCGTCGTTCGTTTATATGACCTAAACGACAATGCCAAAGGTATGATTGATTAGGTTCACCTAATTTGAGCTTCTTGCTTTCGATATGATATATTTCATTAACAGTATCAAGAACATAAATGCCTCCAATAGAGATGGCTTTACCATAAAACACATCATTAAAAGAAAACGAACAACTATTGTTCTTGATTACAAAAGAGAAACCCTCCGCGTCGAGTACGGAAATGGAGATAATGTTCTTTGTCAAGGAGGGTACAAAATAACAATTATTTAAATACAACTCCAGACCACTAGCTAAGGTTAATACATAAGTTCCTACGGAGACGGCGGCAACTCTTGCTCCATTCCCCATTCGTAGGTCCACATCACCCTTGGCTAGTGCTCGCACGTCCTTCCGCCCCTGCAAGTGATTACAAAGGTGAGAACCACATCCAGTATCAAATACCCAAGTGGAAGTGCAAGCATAGTTAATATCTATCATATAGAGAGAAGAGAGGATTATACCTGACGGTGTCACACATCCGTCCTTCTTATCCTGCAAATACTTGGGACAATTGCGTTTCCAATGTCCCTTGCATTTACAATAAAAGCATTCGGCTTCGGCGTGCTTCTTACCCTTAGCCTTGGCATTGCTATTCATAATAGCTTTGCCCTTTCCCTTTCCTTGCTTCTTAAATTGGGCCTTGGCTTTTCCCTTCCCCTTTTGAACCCCTAGCTTTAAGTTCTTCAATCTCATTGTAAGAACATCCTTTTGCTCACTCCCACTTGCTTCCA
>JAIUZE010008775.1:0-11073 GCA_022085475.1 Heliosperma pusillum | reverse complement strand
ACGAACTCAAGTTTGGCTCAGCACATTAATATAAGATTCACGTGTCATATAGATTTTAAGGCTACGGCCTAAAAAATTTAAAAATCCACTTTTTGTATCTCACTTTCCGAATATCGAACGAGGTAAAGACGTGCCACAGTTATATACGGCAAATCATCAACTCATGTAATTTGTTACGCTCGAACACGGAAAAAGACATATATTGTTAGTGATATATACGTCCAAGCGGTCCAACAGATTTCATTACTTATAAAAAAGTAAAAATAAGGGTGTTTGTTATTGACATCGTGGTTAATCAATTAGTTTCATACCAAACTCACTTAATTACTGGGAGAACATGAAAAAGGGTTAGGTCAAACCCAAACGGAAGAGAGACGTGTAAACATAAAGAATATGATCTTGATTAAAGCGATAATTACTGAGAGGTACTTACGTGACGTAGCCATTAGATCTGATAATAAAATCACTTGAGAAAAATAAAAGATGAACCCTTATTGTTTTGCCTTCTCATGCCTTCCTTATTCTGTAATTCACTTTCTTTATGTGTTTCTTAATATCAATGAATTAGGTTAAAGCACAAACAGGTGTTGCTTATATAGAAAGGTGGCAAGGGGACTTAATAAGATAAGTGAGCCTGATATGTTAATGGCCTGTTTACATTCACCGTAATCCACTTAATCTAGGACTCCTACTAAAAACCCGGAACAATATATTTAACCGTTATTAATTAAGGTGACTAACATCGGTAATTAGGTTCACATAACGGAGAATTAAATAATAATTCTTACATTCTCCCACTTGGACCATATTACTGATCAACATAATGTCACGCTTAAGTATAACATAAGACGCGTAGACGGTTAAATGAACACATAATGGGCTTATCTTAATTACCCTGATCATCCCTGAACAACTGGTTGAGTCATGGCGGAGACACTACTATAAAAGAGAAGTGGTCCTTCCATGTACTACAGACCAATCACTTAGAATAATCAGCCTGTACAAGGAGCAAACATAATCCCCAAATGATGTCCTTGAGGAAAAGGACCGATTCTGTTAATCGTGCAACACCAATGTATACAATAACAATAATACGATACAGAAAATTGTTCGGAAATCATCATCACAATAAAACATAAGTCGATTAATCAAAACATAAGTGTCATCATTACAAAGCACTAGTATGATCCAAACATAAACGAAAAGCCTTAATAATTATCCTCCAGACCCATATCAATAGCATGCTTCAAAAATGTCTTTGGAGGTAATCCCTTAGTTAAAGGATCTGCCATATTAGCACTAGTCATAATGCGCTCAATTGACACAGTGTTTTTCCGAACTTCCTCCTTAACTGACAAGTATTTCATTTCCATGTGCTTTATTCCTTTAGAATACTTGTCATTCTTCGAAAAGAAGACAGCTGCGGTATTATCACAATAAATTTTCAACGGCCTTGCAACAGAATTCATAATGCTAAGCCCTGAAAGAAAATTCCGCAACCATAAAGCTTGAATAGTAGCCTCAAAGCACGCTACAAATTCAGCTTCCATAGTGGACGAGGCAATAATTGTTTGTTTAGCACTTTTCCAGGAGATTGCTCCCCCAGCTAAAACAAATACATAACCAAAGGTGCTTTTCCTTTAGTCCACACATCCTCCAAAATCTGAGTCAGCATATCCAATGACCTCAAGCTGATCAGTATGTCTATAAGTGAGCATTTTGTCCTTGTTTCGTTCAAGTACCTTAAAACCTTCTTAGCCGCACTCCAATGACCCATTCCAGGATTGGACTGATATCGACCCAACATACCTACTGCAAAACTTATGGCAGGTCTTGTACAGACCTGCGTATACATTAAGCTTCCAACCAGAGATGCATAAGGAAAGTTTTTAATGGTATTTCGTTCTAGCTCAGTCTTAGGACACATACTTAAGCTGAACTTATCCCCTTTCTGAATAGGAACATCATTTGGATTACATTTTACCATGTTAAATCTTTCTAAAACTTTACTGATATAGGCTTTCTGAGACAACCCTAATGTCCTTTGTGATCTGTCTCGAGATATTTCCACCCCGATCACATAGGACGCCTCTCCCATATCTTTCATCTCAAAGTTGATTGATAGGAAATCTTTAGTTTGACGTAATAGTCCCAAATCACTGCTTGCAATAAGTATGTCATCGACATATAAGACCAAAAATGCAAACTTACTCCCACTGATCTTTAGGTATATACACTGATCAACAGTGTTTTCTTGAAACCCAAATGAGGTAATGGTATTATGGAGCTTAATATACCATTGTCGAGAAGCTTGCTTAAGTCCATAAATGGACTTCTTTAATATACAGACTTTGTCCTTTTTGCCATCAATAATTAAGCCTTCAGGCTGAGCCATGTAGACTTCTTCTTCCAAACTCTCATTCAAGAATGCCGTTTTCACATCCATTTGATGTAGCTCTAAGTCAAAATGAGCTACAAAAGCTAAAATGATCCGTAATGAATCCTTCTTAGAAACTAGAGAGAATGTTTCATTATAATCAATGCCTTCTTTCTGATTAAAGCCTTTAGCTACCAGTCTAGCTTTATGTCGTTCAATATTACCCAAGGAGTCGCGCTTGGTCTTAAAGATCGACCCACTTGCAGCCGACAACCTTATGACCTACTGGTAAATTGACCAACTCCTAGACCTCATTCTTAGCCATAGACTTCATCTCTTCTTTCATGGCATTAATCCATTTATCGGAATCATCACAATTCATAGCTTGTGAAAACGTAACCGGATCAATATCAATACTAATGTCAAATTTACATTGTTGTAGATATACATAGTCATTTGAAGTAGTTGGCTTTCTAGGTCTTGTGGACCTTCTTAATACTATTTCAGGGGCTGTATCAACAACTTAAGTGGCAATGTTATCATTCGGGAGTGGAGGGTCATCAACGTTAGGTTCCACAGTATTGACTCGGTCAACATTATCATTATGTGGAACTTCATCAATTGAAATTGGGGGCAAGGAAGCTGGAATTGCCACCCTAACTTCATTGACTATGACATCTCTTACCTGATCACTCCCACTAACTTCGCCATTCTCAAGGAATTTGGCATTTCCGGTTTCCACAATTCTTGTTTTGTGTGTAGGACAGTAAAACCTATACCCTATAGACTTTTCTGGATACCCTATAGACTTTTCTGGATAGCCGATAAAGAACCCACTAATGGTTCTTTGATCGAGTTTCCTTTCATGTGGATTATAAATGCGTGCCTCTTCTGGGCATCCCCATACATGCAAATGTTGAAGACTCGGTTTCCACCCTTTTCACAGTTCAAATGGTGTCTTTGAAACTGCCTTACTGGGAACCCGGTTTCCAACATACACAGCAGTCATAAGGGCATGCATCCACAATTTCATGGGTAAGTTGGTATTACTCATCATTGTCCTCACAGCCTCTAATAGGGTTCGATTATGCCTCTCAGCTACACCATTCATCCATGGAGAACCAGGATTTGTGTACTGAGGGACAATACCCAAACTTTCAAGGAGTTTTGCAAAGGGACCAGGCTGTTGTCCTGATTCATCATATTTGCCATAATATTCACCACCTCTATCTGACCTTATGATTTTCACTTTCTTTCCCAATTGCCTTTCCACCTCCTTAATGTAAACTTCTAAAGTGATTGAGATTTTTCATGCAAAAGGTAAAGATAACAATAACGTGAATAATTATCGATAAAGGTGATGAAATATTTCTCTCCGCTCATGGAGGGAACATCAAATGGACCACAAATGTCTGTATGTATAATTTATAATAGAGCAGTGCTTCTTGTGGACCCTTTCTTGGTGTGTTTGGTCTGCTTACCTTTAATGCATTCCACATACGTCCCAAAATCCGTAAAATCAAGAGAAGGTAACATATTGTTTTTAACCAATATGTTCATTCTTTCTCTTGAAATATGGGCCAAACGTTTATGCCACAAGAAGGAGGAACTTTCATTAGACCTTCCGCGTTTCGAACCAACATTATTATGCAGAGAAACATTATGAGAAACACAAAGAGATTCTGAAAACAATTTATCTAAATAAATTCGATACAATCCGTTTTCTAAAATCCCATAACCAACAAAAATATTGTCTCGATACATACTGAAACAACCTTGTCCAAAACATAATCTAAAACCATTATTATCTAACTTAGAAACGGAAATTAAATTGTGTCCGAAGGAGGGAACATAAAGTGTATCCTCCAAAATCAACTTAAATCCAGTGCTTAATTCCAAGCTAAATCTTTCAATGGCTTCTACTGAGGCTTTTTCTTTATTCCCCATGTATAAGGAGGCCTCATTTGGATTTATGGTTCTTGTCGTAAGGAATCCCTGCAAGGAATTCGAAATATGTACATTAGAGCTTGTATCTAGCCACCATGTATTAGAAGGAACTTCAACATAATTTGATTCGAAACATACTAAAGCCAAAGGCTTACCCTTCTTTTCGAACCAATTCTTACGCTTTATGCAGTCTTGCTGAAAGTGCCCAGGTTTCTTACAGAAAAAGCAACTTTCCTGCTTCTTAATTTTCTTCTTTATGCCAGATGCAGACGGTTTATCAGAAGGGCTTGACTTAATGCCCTTTCTGTTTCTAAACTTACCTTTAAATTTCCCGCTTACATGATGCACATGATGTGCCTGGGGTAAACCACCATTCTTAGTTGAGGCATCAGCCTCATCTTTCGGTTTGATTCTTGCTGCTTCCTGAACCAGTTTATTGGTCAATTCATTAACACTCCAAATTTCCTTAACGGTGTTGTAATGAAGGTGAAAAGCATCAAACTTATCAGGCAGAGAGTTGATTATAAATTGGGCGAGGAACGGATCCTCAACTTTCATGCCCAGTTTTCCCAACTTAGCTGCCAGATTCGTCATGTGCAACACATGTTGCTGCATGGTGGTGACATTCTCATTATAAGTGCCATAATGAGGGAAATAGACCCCCTTCCCCATGCTTGTTCCGCCTTACCTACACCTCCCCCTTCCCAACACTTTTCTTTTTGTCTTTCCCATAACCACTCTACCTACACCTTCTCTTCCCAACACTTCTTCTTTTACCCTTCCCCATAATTCCTCCTATTTACTCCTCACTTCACCTCCCACCAGATTACCATTCAAAACAAGCATCAACAAAAAAAAAAAACAAAGTATAGAGAGAGGGAGAGCAAAGAGGAACCGAGAAAAGAGAAGAGGAAGAAGAAGAGGAAGCTAGGAGGAGGATCTTGCCTATACACAAAGATCTTCACCTTGTAAGGGCTAAAATACTAAACTCTTAGCATTTTATTCTCATTCAACACTTAATCTTGAGTAAAACAAACCCTTAAACGAACTATAAGAGTCTTCATACATGCATGCAAGAACCTATACAGATAACAATCATCAAAGTGTCAAATCCGGAGGTTGATAATTAACAGAATAAAAATCCGACTTAGCCTTGTGTTATTGCTATGAAAAAATTATTTTGTGACTCATATTCTGACCACTAGTTAAAGATCCGACCAATAGTACATCTTAAACCTATTTTTGGCTAACATTGTATAAACATAAAGTTGGTAGACTAAATACTAGACCTATTGTAGTTGGTTTCGTCCAAGAATATTAAGTATTTGATTTTATATGATTTTTGAAACACAAAATGACAATGTGGAAATCTTATAAAATATTGTTCTTTAGATTGATAGTTGAGAATCTACCTTTTTAGAATAAACCACTAGTAGATAAAGTTATACTAAAGATAAATTCTTGATATTTGACTATGATAAACTTTAATGAAAGACATGCATGTTGGCCTTTTGTAAACCTATATTCCGACTATTTAAACACTCGAACCAGCCCAAAACTTTCTGTGACTCGGAAACCATTACGTTTTACTAAACAGAAATTTCAGAGGTCTTAGAGTCGTTTTTGGACTGCTAGTATTTGACACTTAAAAATGTAGTACATCTTAAAGAATCCAACCTCACTAGTCTTACCCAAAAAAGTTAAGTAACGAAGGAGTTATGACGTTTTGAAGTCACTGTTCAAAATCTGTAAAACCGTAAAGTATGTATAAGATAGTAAACTTGTGTAAACCAAGTGTATAAGCTATTCTGATCATGAACGTATTTCGCTTTCTTAAGAATAAAACTCGGAACAAAACGTTAAAAATGGAAACATAACAAAAACCGAGTAAAATGCATAAAATCAATTGAACTAGTTAAGGACCGTCTGGAATAATTTAGTAACGAGTACTTTATGTATATTGTAGACTCAAGATTTGTAGAAGAAGCACTTTAAACTTCTAGACCAGCTCATAAGGTAAGGGAAACGCTTGTCCATACACTATTCTTGAACTATTGAGTATTGTTTCAAATGTTATATTCTGTATAATGTTTATAATGGTTGTTATTATAAGTTTGGATTATTGTGATGAAATATTGAAAAATAATTGATGTTATTCCATCCTTTGAAATGTTGAAATATATAAAGGACTCATAACTTTTAAGAGTTTGAAAACCAAAACCGTTTGATCTTTTGTACAAATTATGGAGATGGTTAATCTCAAGAAATGGATTTAATTGTTTGGAAAGGGTTTTGATTTTTGGTTTGAACGATTTTGGTAGAGGGGTAGGTTGTTCCCAAATGATAAAATGGGACCTCCTATACAGAGCTTTTTGTGGGGGTTAGTTGATCGAGACCCCGTCCTCTTATCTTCCTCCTTGGGGTTGGCCCTTGGAGGGGTGTGCACACTCGGGATTTTTGGACAGTTATTGTACATGGTTTGGTGAACCCCGTCTTACCCGGACTAGGCCGAGGGAATCCTCTCCATACGGCCTCTATCCATTACTTACTAAAGAAAGTGAAGAAATGTTTTCTTCGAAGGAAAGTGTTTTAAGATTTGGAAGGACTAACTATTTTGGATCGGATTTCCTTATTTAGAAACTTGAACTTCTCAATGATTTTCTACTTTCTTATGAATTCTAAATTTAAGTAAAACTCTTATTTACTTTTGGACTGTGTACCTTACTCAACATTATTGTTGACCCTTTTTTTTTTGTCCTTAATTGGAACTGCTATGACCACTTTTGTGAGAGAAGATCATGTGACAGGTAATCCAAGGAACTAGGACGTGGGAAACACAGGAGAGCGCGCGCGTTATTGTTTTTATTGGAAACCAATGTTTAGACAATTATCTTTATTTTGCATCATCAAACTTATTCGCTTCCGCAAACATTTGGATTTGGTTGTAATCGGATTTTACTCTTTGGTTTTTAATTCACATGGACATTGACCCCTTTGAATTACATGATTTAAATACTTCTACTACAATTTGTTCAAATGTGACACATCTATATTCCGAATTTTACATGAAAACTCTATTTTTAAATATAACGGATTATGGGGGTGTTACAAAGTGGTATCAGAGCGGGTTTCCTTCTTGGATAGGTGATTAGATCTTCATATCTCTTAACCGCCCGTGAATCGACCGACCTAAGTAAATATTTTCAATTTTTTTTTTTAAAAAAAAAATAATAACGATAATAAATGACGCGTGTGAGATGAGTGTGGGATTGTATGAGACGTATGTTACGAATTGTTGGAATCGACTTGACTAATTGAACATTATGATTTGTAAAGGATATGGAAATGGTATGCAATGTTGTATGTTAATATGATTTGAAGTGAAATTGAGCATGCACATAATATGATGTTATGGAATGGAATCTTAACTTGTGATGGTACTTGAGATGTTTAACATATTGAAATCGTTGAGATTATATACATGAGAATTTATCTTATAATTCAAATTTTAATGTGATGACGATCATTATTGGGAATGTATTGCATGAAATGGCTATTGGTTCTATTTGGAGTGGTAACAAGATGTTACAGTTTTAGTGATCATATAACTAATTGAAATCGTGAGTTGTAAATTGTTTTAACACTAATGAATTATAGAGATTATAGATTTTGAGACTTGATATTACAAGTGAAGATTTACGTGGGAGTATAATCCTAGATTTAAAAATGACTAATAATATAATTAAAATCAAATGTTGCACTACTTATTAGCCTTTGGTATTGTTTGTTGCGATGAGACTTAAAGTGGGACTATGCTAGTGTTTAATTGAGGTTAAAAAAATTGTGTACAAAGTTTGGACAATAAGTGGGCATTAAAATTTTGGTATATATAAGCAAAGTGAAAGTGTAGTAGGTATATTTGAACATTCTTTAAGGGACATTGGCTATAGGATCAACGTAATAGTACATTTTATTTGGGAACCTTAGTGTTTGGAGAATGTTCATATGGTAAGGAGGGATATTGTTAATTAGTTGTTGATATGCAAGAAACTGATGTAAAAGAGCTTACTTGAAAAGTTAGTTAGACTATATAACAAGGATAACTTTGAGAGGAATTTGGAACTTAGGGAAGTCTGTATGACTGAATACACCTATTTGTGGTTGCTGATTAAGAAATCTTGGAAATTTATGAGATGTAGGACTAAATATTTCTTCGTAAATGAGCGATGAATTGAGGTATTGATAAGTATGTTATTTTTGTGATAATGATACGAAAGTTATTGAGATATATCAATAGATAACTTTTCTTGAATGACTATTATACCAATGATTCGATTTAACTTGGTGGATTATGAAGAACTATTTAGTTGGAAAAAAAAGATGAACATTTACGCTATTATATTTGAGAATGATGATGATGTAATGTGAAGATCGGTGGTTTAGAGATAGCATGTGTAGAAAATAATTGATGAGAGGTACTTGCTGAGAGAATCGAGGTAATATGACTTGCTCAACTGGGATGATATTTATGATGTGGATATTAAAGGTGATTGTGCTTCGAATGATGAAAAGATATTGGAATAGAGTATATTGGAATAGAGTAGGATGCTATCAAATTGACTCCACTTAACGCACTGAATGATATTTTGAGGATAAGTGTAAGGATTATATTGGATCAATGATGAAGTTGAGTCGTCAAGATATAAACCGTAATTTATGGGTTATTAATACATTTTGGTGGAGAATTTCGTAGATTTAAATGAGAGGCTAGATACTTCTTTTGCTTTAGTATGACTAAGGAATTACAAAAGGTATGACATTGGGAAATTAGGTCGCAACATAACTTTGAGAGAATGAAAGCTTAGCACAAATGGTTGTGGTTCTTAATCGAGTAGAATAGTTTAAAGTAATTAGTATTAAGAGATCACTTTAATTTTGGTATACATAAGGAGAAAGAACAATTGAAACGTTTGGGATGAGTAGAACAATGGCCTAGAGTGATGTAAGTGAAATTTTATTGAGGTGTGTTCAAGAACTAGTTTACTTATAGTAATAGTTATTTGAATTTGCGAAAAGAGTTGAAAGAATCATCTATTGGTTTTTAATATGTGAGGTATATTTGAGGCTCGGATGCGTGATGCATATAAAG
Source organism: Heliosperma pusillum (assembly GCA_022085475.1). Lineage (NCBI taxonomy): Eukaryota > Viridiplantae > Streptophyta > Magnoliopsida > Caryophyllales > Caryophyllaceae > Heliosperma > Heliosperma pusillum. The sequence continues at coordinate 1,600 of JAIUZE010008775.1, read as the reverse complement.
TCTGGTTTTGTTTAAAATTAAAGGTAAATAGAATGAACAGTTTGTCCGAGTAGGATATATTATAATATTTGACCTCTTTGAGACGCTCCTTTAGACCTTGTGGACACATTAGTGAGAAAGATAAGTTCACGTGTTTGAGCTAGCTTACCAACCACACCATGAAATAAAAGACTTAGTTGGATGAATATGAAACATGTGGAGTGGCAAGAGATTATGTATGGGAAACAAAAAAAAATAGGGTAGTTAACTTTATTAAAGAAGCAGAGTAGATAAGATCAGTAATTTGAGCTTATAGATTGTGATCATGATAACTATGGGCTATATAGTCTAACTGGCCATAAAGAGTCGTTGATTAATTCTAAATAAAGAAAGGGAGAGGATATACGCCACTAGAGAAGGCAAGAGAAGGTGATGAACACGAGGAAGAGTGTGATCTAGTGCGGAATTCGAGTGGGATTTCAATAGCGATAATTACGAGGATTTATGTTGTACACGTGGGTACAATCTAGTTATTTGGAACATACAAGCTAACTATATCGTGGATATTTATAATTATTTTATCTAAGACAATAAAGGGTGAATATTAGCTTAGACAATTATTAGCCTATTTATTATTCATACAAAGATGGAAAGATGGATACTTGAGTTGGTACAATGTTGGCCTACTGATTATGATATAAAATTGGTTGAATAACCTTGGATGCTTAGTCCTGATGGTACAAATGACTGTTGATGTATCAATTATATGAACGGTAGTACGAGATGACGTATACACTGTTGATATTTAGTTTTAAGGAAGAATTTCAATCATGTGAATAATAATGTGAGATGTTATACATACAATTGCTGTCTAAATAACTGGGTGTGATATAAACGTTACATGTAGTAGAATGAGATACATCCATGACATTGAAATCGATTTGAGATCTTTAAGTCTCATATGTTGAAGGAGTGAAATGAGACACTATTTGTTTTAATAATATCACCAAATATTATATCTCTATCTTTTATTGGAACGAAAGTAGTATGTTTAGAAAGAATAATAGTTATAAAAATAGAATGGACACTGGGATAGTAGCTAACTTTGTGGCGTGATCTTGTGTAGTAAGTTGGATATTTACGTGTCCTAAGATATTAAGAACAAGCGATTACCAATATACTTAAGGAATTATTGTTGGCGTGTGGATTCAGTAAAGAGGCATGAGATTATGATTAATTGTGAAAAGAGCATGTAATGTCGCGAGAAGTCAAAAGAGGATATGAGGCTTATATACAATTGTTCACCAAAGAGCAAATGGAGTTAATATTTGTGATGAAGTTAAGGATATGATTAAGGATACATATTTTATGGAAAAGTAATGGACATGACCAATGGAACTTGAGTGAAAGATAGAAGTCTGACGTAGCATGATATTGATTGAGATTCTTGAGGAACACTTGGTTATTTGAGGTAACCGTTATAACAATATGTAAAGATTTTCGTAGTTGTTGGAGGCTTGTAGCATGTGAAGAGATAATGTTTTAAGTAATTTATACTAAGAAGAATTTTACCAATTATAGTAATTGACCGATGGAGAAAATCTAAGGGTGAATTTTTGGG
>JAIUZE010008774.1:0-28734 GCA_022085475.1 Heliosperma pusillum | reverse complement strand
TACAATTTCCAGACGGTATTATCACTTTTCACACATTTAGATTTCATTCAGCAAAGTTACAATACCTCTTGTCCTTACACGCAACCAACAGTCAAGGTGGGTGAGTATATGGCATGTAGTTTGAGTATCCGGGTTGTAACCAAGGTTGTTATAAAGCAATGCGGGCTCAAGAACAAGGACCTAAGTCTAAAGGGACATAAGGGGCTGTTTTGGCCATGTGGAGTTCAAAATTTTTGTGGGTACCCAGTCCCGCAGGACTTAAGTGCATCACTACGGACAATTCTTGGAACAATCTTTCACAAACCGATTCAGACTAAGAGATGCATGCTAAGATTCACGTGACATGAGATGCGTTTCGAGATAAAAGTAGATTCACATCAAGCTAGGTTATGTAGAATGGCAAGTTGTAGCATGGTAATCAGTCTAATCTCGTACCGTCTTAGGGCACAAGTTGTCAAACAATCGTGGTTAAATCATAGAATAAGCACATTATCGTCATTGTTGTATTGCACAATTTCATCTATCACACACAACTAGCAAGAATAAAACGTGTTCACAACAGTCACCTCCCCCAAACCAAATGAAGCAGTGTCCTCAATGGTTCCAAAACCCAACACAACAGCAGGAAACATCATTAAACAGCAGCAAACCGATCGGCGAAACAAGAAACAGTGGGTTCACGACAGAAATAGCACATGGGGAAGGGGTATACAATATGAATGCATGCTGAAAATAGAAAAAGGGTCATAGAAGTACTCCCGGATTACTCCCAAAAACTGCTCCAGGCTGTTGATCCGTCCTTGTTGTGGCTGTCATGCTCCTGCCGATCAGCAGCTTCAGATTGCTCAGCCCCCTGGCTTCCTTCTCCTTGAGTGTAGTGTGTTGTTGGGTTATAGAAGGCGGGGTGGACTGTCCCAGGTGGGAAATGACCTTGGCTGTCATGATAGGCGTAGATATTGTGATCTTTGATCGAGCGGTCGAGATGGACTTGGTGCATTTGATTGCACAGCCCCATCAACATGGAGTCTCTGGAGGTTGCATTCCAAGTCCTCGGTTCCACGAAGGGTGGATATGTTGCAAAGGAAGGAGGGAATGCGGCGGCATCGTAACCTTCAGGATGATATGGGGCAGTGGAGTATGGGTAATGATTGAACCTTGAATAATCCCCGATGGGATCAATAATATTGACCCCGACAGCAGGGGCTTCAGCAGCCTGCCGATCGGCATCTTCGGGTTCTTCCATGTCGACTTCATTCAGGAGATAATAGGTGTAGTTTGAAGGGCTCGGTCGGCGGAATCTCTTGATAGATCGAACCTTCATATCCATACCGGTCTCCGGAAGCTTGACCAAGTTAGTGGAACGTACCTACCACATCCATGAATTATTGCCTAATGTACGGATGTAGTGAAGGCGGGAAAGACTTGCGAAATCCATAGTAAGTGGTTCGCCGTTAGGACAACCATCCACGATCTTCAGCCTGTGCTCCCGAATGTTGCCATATAGGCTTTTGGCGATTCGAGTTATTACCCCCCCGACCATGATAGGTTTGACGGCACCCGAAACAACGGCTTCCAAATGTTTGGCTACGAAATGAGCCACATTAACATTGAAGTGCTCGCCCCCGTCAATGTTAAGGGCACTAAACAGCATGTGCACCTCTACATTCTTCATATTTGTTGGCTCTGGACGTGCAAAATAAGTACTACCAACGAGGCGTCCCCATAAGCGGAGGACGGGGTGATGTATGAGATGACATCTGAATCTCCAACCAACACCGCCTTTGTTTAGGCCGGTCAAACCCGTCCACAGATCTTCAGTACCGTCTCTTGGGTCATTCGGTGTGATGACTCCCTCCGACCGGCAGCCGAGGCTGTTGCCCCAGTCGGTTGGATACAAGCAGTGGTCTTCATTAAAAAGACGGAAGTTTACAGCCGGTTCTTCTTCATCATAGTAGAAACTTGACAGGAACTCCAATGTGAGACACCGGTACGTGTGCTCACGCATTTTGTATAGTCCTTCACACCCCGATCTTTTCAACAATTTCTTCATCCCCTTCTTGAGGCCAAGTGCCTCTAATGTTTCCAAACAAATGAACCGCGTTGCGATCATTTGTCTTCCCATAAGATCTACAAATTTTTCTTTTTGTTCATCATCGGCGAAGATGATATGACCATAGCCATTGTTGTCCAGAACCGCGTCCAGATTCGACCTCAAAGCAGCACTCCTTCTCGTCATCGACATTATCTGAAACAAGACACGAACAAACAAAAAATGTTGATTTAATTGCAGGTGTCGATCGGCAGATTGAAAGATCGATCGGCAGTGGTATGATTTCTTTTGTTTTGTGAGTTCGTTGTTGTGTTTATGTGATGGAGTAAATGTCAAGTGTAGGCAATATATAGAGAAGTTAAGGAAGGGTGGGACGGTGCATGCATAAAGGAAAAACAAATGTGTGGATACAATAGCTTCTCCCTTCCCAAGAGTAACTTGTGATCAAGAAGCTTTTATGATTAAAGCTTCCACACTCTGCCCAATGCACTAGACTCTTGTCTTTTTCCTTTTTCTGCAGGATTCCTTCAAAGGGCGGGCCAAATTTCTGGATTAAGCATGCAAGTTGTTCGGCCTTGAAGACCCCCGATCGGCAATGTCCAAGTTTTTTTTTTTTTTTTTTCTTGTCAACTTGTTTCCCTGTTAAATCAAATAAAACAATGCAAAATAGAAATAAAAATTAGAGATCTAAACTAATAATGTCTGATCCGGACTGCCTTCCGGTAGCGGGATTTTATGAAGGTCCCACCCGACCTATTTTCGATCAAGCATATAGTGGAGAAGCGGGGTCATTATAAATGACCTCCACTACACCAATTTCTTTCGGATCGCCACGATATAATTTGATTCGTTGAGCATTTACTTTGAATAATTCTCCATTATCTCCCTTTAACTCAACATATCCGAACCTAGACACTTCGGTCACCTCGAATGGACCGGTCCACCGTGATTTCAGCTTTCCAGGAAACACCTTTAACCTGGAGTTAAATAGTAGGACTTTATCACCTGCTTCAAATTCACGCGGCAAGATCAACTTGTCATGCAGCTTCTTGGTTCGCTCCTTGTACAAACGAGCACTCTCATAAGCACCAAATCTGAACTCATCGAGCTCATTTAGCTGCTGTAGTCTCAATTCTCCACTCAACTGCGGATCTAAGTTTAAAGATTTAATCGCCCACCATGCCTTGTGTTCCAGCTCCACAGGTAGGTGGCAGGACTTGCCATATACTAGCCTATAGGGGCTGGCCCCGATCGGCGTCTTGTATGCTGTCCGGTAGGCCCATAGCGTATCATCCAATTTAGCACTCCAATCCTTTCTAGAAGTTGACACAACTTTTTCCAGGATAGTTTTAAGCTCCCGATTGGACACCTCAACCTGTCCACTAGTCTGTGGATGATAAGCGAGGCCTGTACGGTGGTTCACACCATATATCAGCAACAAATCATCTAGCCTTCGCTCATGGAAATGCGATCCACCATCACTAATCACAGCTCTAGGAACACCGAATCGTGGAAAAATGATTGACTTGAAAAGCTTAATCACCGTTTTCGCATCGCATTTTGGAGAGGCAATGGCCTCAACCCACTTAGAAACATAGTCGACGGCTACAAGAATATACTCATTTCCATGTGATGAAGGAAATGGACCTTGGTAATCAACTCCCCATACGTCGAATATCTCAACCTCGAGGATCCCAGTTTGAGGCATCTCATGCCGCCTTGAAATATTACCCGTCCTCTGACAACGATCACATGAAAGGACAAAATTGCGACAATCCTTGAAAAGTGTTGGCCAATAAAACCCGCACTGATTAACTCGAGCCATAGTACGTGATGGACCATGATGTCCGGCATATGGTGAGGCATGACACTCCCTCAAGATAGCTTGCACTTCCCATTGAGGAATACATCTCCGAAATAGACCATCTGCACATTCCCTAAATAGGTAGGGATCATCCCAAAAATAGCGTCGTACGTCCGACAAGAACTTTTTCTTCTGCTGATAGGTCATATCCGGAGGCAGCTGCTTACCCACCAAATAATTTGCATAGTCTGCATACCATGGCTCACCAGTAGTATCTCGAACAGCCATCAGAGAGTCATCAGGGAAGCTGTCGTCGATCGGCAGGCCATCTTGTCGATCAGGGACAGGCTGAATTCTGGACAAATGGTCAGCAACTACGTTTTCAGCTCCCTTCTTGTCTTTGATTTCCAAATCGAACTCTTGCAGCAGTAAAATCCAACGGATCAGCCTTGGCTTAGCTTCATTCTTTGCTAACAAGTACTTCAAGGCTGCATGGTCCGTGTAAGCTATCACCTTGGAACCAAGCAAATAGGTCCGAAACGTTTCCAAGGCATAAACAATGGCAAGGAGCTCCTTCTCCGTGGTGGCATAGTTTCTTTGGGCATTGTCTAGGGTCTTGCTTGCATAGTATATCGCGTGAAGTGCCTTATCCTTTCTTTGCCCAAGCACAGCTCCCAATGCAAAGTCGCTGGCGTCGCACATTATCTCGAATGGCATGGACCAGTCCGGTGGTTGGATAATAGGAGCTGAGATCAACGCTTCACGGATCCTGTTAAAAGCATCAAGACAAGCATCAGTGAAATCAAAAATAGCATCTTTAAGGAGCAATTGGGTTAGTGGTTTAACAATCTTGGAAAAATCTTTAATAAAGCGTCTATAAAAACCAGCATGACCCAAAAAACTCCTAACTCCCTTCACATTCACGGGAGGTGGAAGTTGTTCTATGACCTGTACTTTTGCTTTATCTACTTCAATTCCCCGTTCAGAGACAACATGTCCCAAAACCACTCCTTCGTTGACCATGAAATGGCACTTCTCCCAGTTCAAGACAAGATTAACATCGACACATCGTTTCAAAACTTGCTCTAAATTAACCAGACAATCCTTAAAACTAGCACCATGCACACTAAAGTCATCCATAAACACTTCCATAGTCTTTTCAATATAATCTGAAAAAATACTCATCATACAACGTTGGAAGGTCGCCGGGGCATTACATAAACCGAACGGCATACGCCGATAGGCGAAGGTGCCAAAGGGGCAGGTGAAAGTGGTCTTTTCCTGGTCACTTGGGTGAATCGGGATTTGGAAAAATCCAGAATACCCGTCTAAGTAACAGAAATATTTGTGAGATGGAAGCCTCTCTAACATCTGGTCAATGAAGGGCAAAGGGAAATGGTCCTTGAGGGTGACAGTGTTCAGTCTACGGTAATCAATGCACATACGCCAACCCGTGATAATCCTAGTGGGGATCAATTCATTCTTATCATTTTTAACGACAGTAGTCCCGCCCTTTTTAGGGACAACATGGACAGGACTGACCCACTTAGAATCTGAAATCGGGTAGATAATCCCAGCATCAAGTAATTTTAAGACCTCCTTTTTGACAACCTCATGCATGTTAGGACTTAATCGACGCTGACTCTGAACACATGGTCTATGACCCTCCTCCAAATTAATACGATGCATACAAAAATCAGGGCTAATCCCCTTCAAATCATCCAAGCGATATCCAAGTGCAGTTCTGTTACGACGCAAAACAATTAATAATGATTTTAACTGTTCATCACTCAATTTAGCACTAACAATCACAGGATGCAATTCAGAATCATCTAAGTATGCATATTTCAAATGAGAGGGAAGGGGCTTAATCTCAGGTTTAACTGTTTCAGCTACGTAAGCTGAGAAATCAAGGCATAAGCTTCTCCACTACTAGTAGCTGCAAAATCTCCATCGGCAGGGGTCTCTGTAGATCGGCATAAGGTAAGGTCGATCGGCAAGCCTTCAGTGTCACATCTTGGTACTGCTTCTTCGTCCCCTCCATCAGCTGGGATCTCAAGGCTGATTCCTGCATCAAAGAAGCCTGTTTTTCCTGCACATGGCTCAACACCCATCAAAGCATCAAGGGTATCGACCTCTAAGGCTGTGGTCCAAGCTTCCACAATGGCCTCATCCACAATATCAATAACAAAAACAGTTTCCTCGATCATTGGACTTCTCATAGATAAAGGCATGTTAAAGGTTACGGTCTCCTCCCCAATTTCTAGGGTCAACCGTCCCTTCCTAAGGTCAATAATGGCTCCTGCTGTGCGCAGGAATGGTCTACCTAGGATGATGGGGATGTGTGCATCCTCAGCTATGTCTAAAACGATGAAGTCTACTGGTATGAAGTGTTTCCCTACCTTCACGGGTACGTCCTCTAAGATTCCTAAGGGTCTCCTTATACTCCTATCAGCCATCTGAAGGGTTATGTTTGTCATTTTGAGGTCTCCCATGTTCAGTCTTTGACAAATCGAGAAGGGAATAACACTAACACTAGCCCCCAGGTCGCATAGGGCTTTCTCGATAACTAGGGTCCCAATGGTGCATGGGATAGAAAAACTCCCAGGGTCTTGTTGTTTAGGGGGGCTGTTTTCTAAGACTGCACTACATTGTTCCGTAAAAGCAATAGTTTCATGGTCATCAAAGTTACGTTTCCGATTCAAGATGTCCTTCATGAATTTAGCATAAGATGGAACTTGTTGCATTAATTCAGTAAAAGGGACAGTTACCTGCAAGTTTTTCACGACTTCCATGAACTTGGCGAACTGCTTCTCAACTTTCTGACTTTTCAATCGATTGGGGAATGGCAGCTGTATAGCAATTGGTGGGTGTGCAGCTTTCTGTTTCGCCTTGTCATCTTTATCAGTAACAGATGCAGAACTGGACCCTTGTCTATCAGCATCTCGTTCAGCCGATCGTCACTTCTGTAGTAACACTGGAGTCTTAGCAACCTGAACCTCCTTTTCAGCTCTAGGAGCATCAGGAAGTGCAGGCTTAGCACCATAAAGCTCATCTTCATTGGTAATGTCCTCGACCTCATAGTGCGTGGTAGGGATTTCAGGACCCTTGTAGCTTGTTCCACTTCGCAATTGGATTGCGAGAGCTTGATGAAGGTTGTCATGAGGCTGTGGAGGGAGGTGCCCCGGCTGCCTTTGTGCTTGTGAAGTTGCTGGCTGGGCTAATTGAATCTCCAAATTCTTGATGGCGGTAGACTTTTCTTGGTCACTTTTAGCCACTTGAGCAATAAGGTGCTCTTGGCTTTTCAGAACACCTTGCAACATGCTACGTAGATCATTCATGTCGGTGAAACTGGGTGACTTGTAAGGTTGCGGTGACGATGTGGATGCAGCCTTGTTTGGATGTTGATATGGTGGTGGAGTAGGTGTTGGAATCGCAGCAATTGGTGGTCTAGGCGGAGTGTATTGCTGCGCATAAGGCTTGTAAGACTGATTGTAATGGTTGTAGGCATTCTGTTTATAGGTCTGGAATGCTGCAACTTGTTCTTCAGTACTTGGACATCCATAGGACAAGTGTCCGTAGTTCCCACAGCTTTCACACAAAGAAAGCGGATGTTGTTGCATAGCGCCGATCGGCAATGGTGGTATGGTGATCGACGGACTTGGTGGTTGGGCCTTCAAACTGGCCAATTGTGCCTTAAGGTCCTCAATTTGCGAATTCACACTTTGCTTGAAGTGAGCTTCTTCTCCTATGGCTCCTACCGTGGTGTAGGAAGGCTGAGAATACTGAACGCTGTGGCTGGCCATAGCTTCAATAGTGTTTCTGGCCTCTGCCACTTCAATAGTGTCAAATCGACCATTGGATGCAGAGTCCAATATCCTTCTAGAATCCGGCGTGAGTGAGTTGTAGAAGGTCATAGCTATAAATCCCGGAGTGAACCCGTGATGCGGGCACTGCTTCTCAAGAGCCTTGAATCTCTCCCATGCATCATAGAGAGTTTCGTTCAATCGCTGCCTGAATCCGGTGATCTGCATCCTCAGATTGGCAGTACGTTCGGAAGGGAAAAACTTCCTATAGAATGCTAGCACAAGAATGTCCCACTGGCTACTGGATGCTTCTGGTAAGGTCTCTAGCCAAGATGAGGCCTTGTCTTTTAACGAATGCGGAAATAACATCCTCTTGAGTTCGTCTTGCGTCACCTCCTCGTGAGTTATCAACTGGCATAAATCACAGAACTTGTTGATATGACGCGCGGGATCTTCGGTATGGCTGCCACCGAACTGTTCCTTGCGGATTAGGTTGTAAAACCCAGATTCAACCTTAAAGTTCGTGGCAGTAAGGGATTGCTTCAAAGTTCCAGTGGGAACTTGAGCGGCAGAAGGTAAACCATCCTCTGATAGTCTAGGCATGGTTCTGTGGATCGGCGAAGGTGGTCTGGTGATCGGCGGACTGAGCTCAGAATCAGTATCACTGACGACAGGTGACTGGTAAGCTAGCCTTCGTCTCCTGCGAAGAGTTCTCTCTGGTTCTGGATCGAAATTTCCCAATGGAACAGAGTTACTCCTGCGCATAAATCACTTAAACCAACAAAACAGATCAGTAATAGAGGCAAGTCGATCGACTAGACTTACTGTCGATCGACAAAGGTAGTAGAATTAAATTAAAACCCTAAATTTGATTAAAATTGTTGCCTCCCCGGCAACGGCGCCAATTTGATGAACGGTTTTATGTCGAGCTAAAACTGTTATCAGATAAAATTTATAACTCCAACTAAACTAACTACAAATAGCTAGTGGCAAGTCAGGGATCGAATTCACGGGGAGGTAGTCTAATTCAATTTAATCTAAGGTCGCAATTCTAAATCTACTAAGGTCGTCGATTTTGAGGATTGAGTTAGAAGTGAACAAGAGAAACAAGATAAAGGCAAGAAAGCTAACTAAAAGTATATGTAAATAAGTGAAGGAGATCAAAATAAGAGAGTCTAGGGCCGGACGGGACAGTTCTCAACTATAAGGAATAAGGGTCGTCAAGGTCATAGAAATAGTCTCGGGTAGGAAAATAGGGTACTTGGTCGGTCTGCCTATTTAAATACCTTTTATGGTTTAGTCGTCTTTACCAAGATTACTGGATCGGTCTCAAAAGGTTGTCACGCTAACGTCAACTAGATGTGGCCACAAATAATATAACGTAATGAAATAAACCAGAGAAATCAATATAACGATTTAATTGACTAAACTAATTCCCTTAAGTATCGATTACGTCCCTAGCCCTAGAATGAGTTTAGCTACGCATGGCTCTAACTAGATCTAAAAATACGAGGGGAAAGGATTCAGAATTCATAATGCAATAATAAAAATTAAGCAGGAGAGAAATAACCAGACTTACGAAATAAAACTTAAAAATCGATTGGATAGAGAGTTCTGGTCGATCGGCAGAGAGAGGATCCGATCGACAATTGCTGAATTACAACTGAAAATAACTTCAAAGCCTTCTAAAACCAGAATCAAACTAATAGCTACGAGTTTTTGAGAAGTTTAAAGGAAATAAATGAACAATTGCTTCCAATCCGTGACAAGGGATTGTTTGCAATACAATGTGATGCCCTCAGGGTTTGCCTCTGTCCTCCTTTTAACCTTGAATTAGGGTTTCGCCTCTCAGAAATGAATCTTGCGATTGTACATTCGTTGGGCCTGAGTTGAGCTCGTCTTTGGATCATAAGACGTATTCACCGATCGGTATAGCTTTTGGTCGATCGATCTAGTTGAGATGAGCTCTGTTTTCGATCGACATAAGTCCTTCTCGATCGGCATCAGGCCCATTAAGCTCAATATGTCTTGGTCGATCGAGGGCTTGTCTTTGATCATGTAGGGGTTCTGACTTCGTTCTTTAGAAATCCTGCTGTCGTCTGTGTGTGATGCGAAGTTCGGTCCTCATCCTAAATCCTCCAAAGTAAGCATAAATGGCTTCGTTCCTGCATAAATGACAGCAAGAACACCAAGAGTAGCAAACAAGGGAAAACTATGATAGAATAGCTCAAAAGAGCTCAAATACAAACATATAATGGAGGCAAATACAGGCTAAGCATGCATATAAAATGCATGCATCAAATGCTGAGCAGGAGTTTAGCAGGTATTCCGTTTGAGCATGCTTGGGGTCGGATGGGATTTCCGCCAAGACTTTTATTAGAAGTTCTTTATTTCGGATTATTGAATTAATGTATTGACTTTGGATTTGAGATTTCAGTTGTAATGGCGTTAAACTTCATATTAATTTAAATTTATTTTCATTATGGTCACTTGTAATATGTACTATCTCGGGCAACCGAGATGGTAGCACTCTCGTTTGCTAAGATAGGCCCTGGTAAGGCTCCTTGATAGATAGAGGTGTTACAAAGGGTATCCTCGCAATCTATTATCTAACCCAATTTTGAATTCTTCTTCTCTTACTAGAAGATTGGAAATACGGTGTACTATTGTCACCCCCATTGATCCATTTAGTCTTTGTTTTTGGTGTAAGGAAATCATTCTTTGCCTTTAACAATAGGATATAAACTATAGCCATTTCCTTTTAAGTTGTAATCAGGACATGGTCTAGGGGATTATCAACTAGCTGCTTTTAAAGGTCTTGTAAGGTCATCATTAAAACTTTGGTGTTATTCTCAAAATCACTAAATTGCTTCTTGATTATGCCCTTTAGTTCATTTGTAAGTTATTTTTAATTTCATAGCCACATTATAAATGTGAGTGCCCTCCACATCTTCCTTCCAAATATTCCCAGCGACTGCATGAAAATTAGGGGCTAATGACTACATGATAAATATTTCAAAAGGATATTTACGGTCTTAGGAGGTCCATAGAGATGTATCACACAAGGATAATAATCATATATTCCTTTTGGAAAAATTAAAAGTGAGTATAAGTTTAAAAACATAATCTTAAAGAATCATCGTTGACAAGGCCCTAACTATTATGTTATGCACTCAAATGTCAACTTCTGCCTCGTTGTTCCAGGTAGAAAAAAAAAGCCAATAGGCTAAATATAAGAAATATGGCAATTATTAAGGCCTTGTTGAAAATGGCCAATCCCTCATTAGTATAGAGAACATTATTTAAATCACCCCTATCAACCATGATCTATCCATCTCATCACTATAGGTCCTCAAAGATTTCAATAAATTGCTTCTGGTTGCTAATTTGTTATACCCATACACATAAGTAACCCATAAATTCTTTTGAGATATTATGTTAATGACCTTATCTTGTATAATTTACATCCAGTCCATCCACTGATAAACAATAGGGTTCCATAACATCCATATCCTTCCCCTAATATGAAAAGAGTTATTGGGGCAAATGGCATGTTACTGCAAATATTATTATTTGTAAAATTTAACCAATTATTATTTTTAACCCTTGTTTCCGAAATTCCATACAGAATATCATTCATATGAAAAAAATATCTTAACATCTAAATTTTAATTCAACCTATTCATACCTCTCACATTCCAGAATCCGAAACTATCCATATTCATTATTGGTTGGTTCTCAATCACTGCCTCTCATCAGATTCTCCATAGTAGAATTTCTTAATTACCGGTTAACAACTTCTAAATAGGTACCCCCACTAGATGTGTGTGGTGGTATGGCGTTACTCTCTTGTCCATTCATGATTCATCCAATCCCCTTACATTAATTGCAAACAATGGATCGTCCCCAATCATACATCACCTTGATTTTATGCTCCTTACCCATCACATACTACCACTAAGAAGTGTGTCGCGGCGGCGACACCATAAACTGAGACATGTCATTTTCATTGCCAAAACCATTATTCGGAAACCTTCGTCCCACCTAATAACCACCACTTATATCCCCTAAACAACCTCTACCCACCATCGAAACCCACCCACCCCCTAATCCCTAGAAACATCATATCTAGTGTTTTAAGAGGTGGGGAGGGTATTTTGGTGGTGGAGGGATGTTTTTATAAATTAGAAGTGGTGATTTCGAATGGAGAAAAGAGCAAACAGAGGAGTAAATGCGTGGGCAAGTTATCAACACACGCTCATCGGCTGTCGATGGTGGGGAAGGGTGGTGGTATTGTGGGTGTCTATTATGGTTGGTGGTGCTAAGGGAGGAAATGAGTAGTTGTTGGATTTTCTTAATCCCTTTGATTGAGTAACAAAACAATAAGTTAAATTTGGGGTAATTTCAATTCATTCCCCTCCTTCCCTTACCCATTTCCTCTTCTTTTTCCTTTGTTGAACCAAACACGCCTTAAATCTTATAAATATTAAGTTTAAGAATATTGAGTACATTTAGCAAATATTATAGTACTTGAGGTTTGTTTTCGTCCATTACTTCTTCATTAGTTCTAGAAGATTTGGGGTATGGGTGCTTTATAAATAAAACTCAAAACCATGTTGGCCAAAAAATGTCAATAAGAGTAAATGGTGTCTTACATGCATTGTGTGTGTATATATATATATACATATATAGAACTGGGTTCATGTGAGAATTATTATAGCGATGAGAACCTAGAAAACTCCAACTTATTAAAATTTACTTTTTTAAAAATAGCACTATATTTGGATTCGGCCTAAAATTTAATGCTTAGATAACATATTACTCAATAGAAAATTCGCAAAAGTGGTAATTAAGCCCCCTTACTTTAGCTAATTGTGAGATTAAACCCCTTAAGTTTAGATTGTAGTGATGAGGCCCATTAGTTTTACAAAAAGTGAAATTAAGCCCCTTACTTAAAATCTCATGAGAAATTCAATATATCATATTACAATAAATAAATTGATTATACATCTTACAAAACATACAATTAGAATAAAAAAAGTTAACAAATGAAATTAAAATTTAAAATGAATAAGCATAAATAATTTTTTTTAAAGAAAATCAAAATACCTATGCTTTATAAAAAAAAACCTGAATATTTTTCATAGATTTATTTACATTTTATTACAAAGTTAACAAATATATATACCGGGTATAATTTTTTTTTCAAAAGATGAGAAACTATAAAAAAAAAAATATACTTCGTACGTGCTCAATTTAGACTAACTAATGTTCTTCTGAAGTAATAGAGATATGTCGAATGAAATAACAATTTTCTCAAAAAACATAAAAGAAAACAAGATTTCATTTTTTTTCCAGAATTTAAATTTGTTTTTTTATATTAGAAAAAATTATGATATTTTTTTTTTTGAATAAAATGTAAACTATTTGAATTTTTGTGGCATGAGAAAATGAATTTCTCGTGAGATTTTGATAATGGGCTTAATTTCACTATTTGTAGAACTAAAGGGACCTAATCACTACAATCTAAACTTAAGGTGTTAATCTCACGATTAGCCAAAGTAATGGGGCAAGATTACCACTTTCCCGATAGAAAAATTATAAGTTATTGACCAAAATCGAGGCCTATTAATTTTCATGCCCTTACTAATCATTTTCATGTATCTAACAATTTTTATACACCTAGTACTCGTTTTATACCTTTAGAGCCCGTTTTAGTGTATTATTAAATTTTTATTGTATAAACCTAAGTTTGTCTCTAGTACGGATAGGCTTTGGTTGTCTAAGGTGCGATTAACATAATACTTGCACAAAAGTTGTAATGTCATGTGAAAAACAGTATATATGTTGAATTAATGAAAATGCTTACCTTTTAGTATAAAGAAAAAGAAAGAAAACAAAACAAAGAGATTATAATTTCTGACCATTGTCGAATCTTCCATTGCAATTGTTTTTGTAATTTCTAAGTTGTAGTGTGTCATAGCCATTTTATCAATTTTAGGATTTAAGTCAGCTTTCAAGGACAAGGATACTCTCACCTATCGGTGTTATAGTTAATACTAGGTATAATTTAGTTGTTCTTGGAACAAAATCAAGCCACACAAGAACCATAAAAAACCCACAAATTCTCATTGAATACGGTGCATATCCATATTCAATGAACACGGGTCGAACTCTCTTTCACAAGAAAACAAGTGAGAGGCCAAGTGAGGATCCATTTGGTTCCACACTTGTTCTTCCACTTGCCTCCTTGTGAGAGGAAGTTTAATCTGTCTTCATTGAATACGGATTATTAGAGCAAAAGAAAAAAGAACCTTGAATACTTGTGCCAAAAAAAAGTTCTAAAATGAAATTATTGCCAACGTTAGGGACAGTTTTAGAAGAAAAAGGGAAATGAATACAACTCCGTGAAAGAAAAGGCATGTAGTGGAACTCGGAAGGGTCATGAGGCGCATAACTGCAAATAACTTGAGACATAGCCCAATCAGCAACATATTTTACTCAAAACACAGCTAATTACAATCTTTGACGTTTCTTCTTATTACTCATTTGAAAATAAGTTTTTACTTTTAAATTCATGTAACAGCTACACGCAAGCTCCATGTTAAACGGTAGATCGAAAAGTGTAGATGGAAATTGTATTAGCTAGTCACATGTCCTCATTTGTCAGATGCATATCAGTTGCAAGTTTTTGACTTGTCAAATATTACCCAATTGGGATGTAAAAGACAGGACAAATTCATCTATATCATTATATACATGGGCAAGTTTATATAATTCAACACAAATTCTCATTTGTAACTAGTGCTGGCAATGGGTCGTACCGTGCCGTGATTTGGGCCGGCTCGTCGTGCCTAGCCGGAAAGCTGGCCCGACTTAAGCCCGACTTTTCGTGCCTTCGAACCGTGTCGTGCCACGCCTGAAATCGTAAACCTTGTACGCGGCCCGTACCTTACCCGACCAAAATTCGGGTCGTGTCGTGCCTGGGCTTCGGGCCGAGTCATGCTTGGCCCGATTGACCCGTTTTTGTATGCTTTTTTTTTTCGCATGGGGAGTATTAATAAATAATTACAAAAATAATAAGTTTTTTTATATAATACGTTTATATATTTAGTAATTGACTAATTGTAATTAGAAGAGGAATTTATGATTATATTATAAAGAGATTGAAATTTGTAAGTATGTAGAAGATTATAAGTAGAAGATTTTAAGATAAGAGAGAATAGATTGAATTGTTAATCAAATGAATTGAATGGAGGGGGTAATTATAGTGAAATAAATTGAAAAAAAAAATTACACTTAAAAGTGGTAAATTGGGTCGTGTCGTGTCGGACATGCTTGGGCCATTTTTCGTGCCTAACCGTGTCGGGGTTCTCGGGTTTATGTCGGGCCGGGCTAAAAGCTCGCCTTTTTTCTTTTCCTCGCGTCGCGGCCCGCCTTAGACATGCTCGGGCCGGGCCGGTTTTCACCTCCGTGTCGGGCGAAACTTGGTCGGGTCTGTGCCGCCCACTAGGCCCAAACCCGATTTGCCAGAACTATTTATGACAGACAAAATCCGTCTCAAACTTGTAACACGAGACAAAGGGACAAGTGGGAGGGATTGTTTGAGGTCTCTTGTTTGTAACTGTCACAAGCAAGGCAGACTAATAATACATTGGTTATTCTAGTAATTAAAATGGGCATATGGTTAGTTTGGAAAATATTTTCAAGAAATAGTCATTTTGGCGAATGCGTACTGCTTCATATGGGTCAAACCCTCATAAAAGATCAAGTGGGCAAGTGGAGGGATTGTCCATTATCCCGCACTTGCTCTTTTGTGAGGGGCTTGACCCGTCTTAAACAATAAGTCAGGTCACCCGGTTCGAAACAAAAATTTATGGGATACTTTGTAATATAATAGAAAAAACCTTATAAGTATCGCATCACTACACCTATACTCTTTGGAAAGTAAGAGGAAAGCTATTTCACTCATCACAAATTTGTTTCGCTATGAATTAGTTAGAAAAATCAATTTTATTTATAAAAATTGTATGCTTTGAAAAACTCATATTTTTTATCAAGAATTAATTTGGAAATTCAGGATTTTTATAGGGAAAAAGGATATACTGGTTGCCTTTTTTTACTCTGCATAACTTTAGATGACAAAATAAGGTATTTTCTTCCGTTAAGAAAATACAGACTAATGAATCTGAAGTTTTAAGTTTTGGTTCAATTTCGAAAAAAAAATTGCTTGTTTAATGAAGACAAATAACTAAAACTTTGTTCATAAGATATCTCAATCCCTGAAGCCCAATAAGACTGCACTTCTTCTCTAGTTCAGAACCGGTTCTACAGTCACTCATAACAACCTTATCAACGGAAGCGTCAAGGTTTTGTGTCCCACCTACTTCTTTACATTCATTAAACTAGTAGGTCAATCACTTTTTTCATATGAGAATCTTATAGGGTTTGGTAAGGGGGTTTCACGCACGAAAGAGAAGGAAATGAAAAATTAATCATTCTCTTTGTTTGTGTTTGTTTTGCAAAATCAATTATTTCTGTTAGTATGTGACTCGTATGTCGCGTACGAATATGTCGGAGTAAGATTAAAGATGAGAAATAAAATTAAAGTACGAAGAAGCAAAGATAAGAAATGCAAGCAGGTATTCGCAAGTGGCATGCATCTTGTTGTAGCATGATTTCTTGGCTACGTGTTTTGGCTTTCTATTTGGAAAGTTAATAGCCAAGTGGGAGTTTCCTTATTTGGTTAGGCAAGAGTTGCCTAGTACTCCGTATTATTGTTTCTTTAGTTTAGTTTAGGAATAGTTTGTTTATTATTATTTATTTCCTAATTCGATTAGTCTTAGTTAAGGTAGCTTACTATATAAACACTATCTTAGCCTAGCTATTCTTTAAGGAGAGATTTGTGAGGCAAACACATTGAGAGTTTTAAGAGGCAGATCTAGAAAAACTCTGTGCTCATCTTTTGTAATCTGTAATTCTCCCGACATAGTGAGATATTTACCCTCGCCCTTGTGGACGTAGCTATCGCATTGATAGTGAACCACGTAAATCTTGTGTCTTTTATTTATTGCATCTACTCCAAGACGCTTCCGCGCACAACAATTGGTATCAGAACTTTGTGTTTTAGATCCAGGAGGAGAAGATGTCAAGTGAGACTATAAGAATTGAGAAGTTCGATGGGAGGAATAGTTTTGCACTATGGCAGTTGAAGATGAGGGCTTTGCTAAAAGAAAAGTGTATCTGGAAACCCTTGACGCAAGGTTTCTCCACGAAGGTGAAGAAGACCGAAGCTTATGCTTTGGGTGTTGAACCTAGGATGATTGAGACGGAAGATCCTTCCTTGGTAACAATGGAGGAGAGGGCTCATTCATCGATCTTGTTGAGTTTGTCAAACGATGTCCTAACCGAGGTAGCCGGTGAGTTGTCTGTTGCGGGTTTATGGCTGAAATTGGAGAGTTTGTACATGACAAAGTCACTCACCAATAAGTTGTTGTTAAAACAACGTCTGTTCTCTTTCAAGATGCAATTAGGTATGTCACTTCGTGATCATCTAGACAAATATAATACTATATTACTAGATCTGCGTAATATATATGTTAAGATTGAGGATGAAGATGCTGCTTTAATTCTGCTGGTTTCTTTACCTGCGTCATATGAGAATTTTGTGGATTCTTTTGTTCTTGGTAAAGAAACATTAACCCTAGAGGAAGTGAAGTCAGCACTTTGCACTAGGGAGTTGCGTCAAAAGGCAACTGTTGACTTAGGAGACAGATCAGGGGCAAGCTTAGTTGTTAATAAGGCTAAGAAAGGTGGATCTTATAAGAAGAAGGCTAAGGCTAAATTTCAAGACACCAATAATGCTACTAATTCTGTTATCTGTTTTCTATGTAAAGAACTCGGGCATAAAAGACCTAGTTGTCCTAAGTTGAAAACTAAGTCTAATGCGGCTGTAGTTCAAAGTAAGAATACAGAGTACGATTCTGAGGCGGACTATGCTCTTGCAGTTGATTATATTCGTCCTGTTGATCGTTGGATTCTGGATTTTGGTTGTTCTTATCATATGTGTCCACACAAGCATTGGTTTAATACTTATGAGTCCTCTAATGGGGGTCACGTTGTTGTTGGTAACAATGCTACTTGTGAGGTAGTGGGTATAGGGTCAATCAAGGTGAAGACTACTCAGGGTAAGATTTGTGCTTTGACTAATGTGAGACATGTTCCAGCTTTAGGGAAGAATCTTATTTCACTTGGTGCATTAAGTGATTTAGGATATGAGTTCCGGGGTAAAGGGAAGAATTTGTCTATCATGAAGGGTTCTAGTTTGGTGCTGAAAGGTGTCAAACAAAATACCTTGTATGTCTTACAAGGTGAAACACTGACTAGTTCTGCAGTTTGTGCGTCCGTAAATCACGAAGAGATGACTAAGCTTTGGCATAAAAGGCTTGGTCATATGGGTGAGAGATGGATGCAACTATTGTCTAAGAGAGATCTTCCTAACGATGTCAAGGTGAGGAACCTTGAGTTTTGTGAACATTGTGTGTTTGGTAAGAAACACAGATCTAAATTTAGCAAGGGTGTTCATAGAACGAAAGAAGTCCTTGATTATATCCATTCAGATGTCTGGGGGCCTGCTCGAGTTGAAGGTATAGTAGGATATCATTATTTTGTTACTTTTATTGATGATTATTCAAGGTACACATGGCTTAGATTGCTTAAGCATAAGAGTGAGGCTTTCAAAGTCTTTGTGCAATGGAAGACTTTGGTGGAAAATCAGAAAGGTAAGAAGATCAAGAAGCTACGAACGGACAATGGTTTGGAATTCTGTTTAGGGGAATTCGATGAGTTCTGTAAGAATAAGGGTATTGCGAGGCATCATACCGTCAGGGGTACACCACAGCAGAACGGTGTAGCAGAACGAATGAATCAGACACTGTTAGAGTGAGTTCGATGCATGCTCTCTAATGCAGGTCTTGCAAGAAGGTACTGGAGTGAAGCTGTTCTTACAGCCTGTTACTTGATTAATCGTGGGCCTCATATGGGAATTGACTGCAAGATTCCTTATGAGTTATGGAGCGGCAATGTACCGAATTACTCTACACTTAGAGTCTTTGGATGTGTAGCTTATTATCATGTAAAAGATAGTAAGTTGGATCCAAGGGCTAGGAAGGGATGCTTTCTGGGATATGGAGATGGAGTTAAGGGGTTCAAGATTTGGTCTCCTTCAGAGGGTCGTGTTATTATTAGCAGGGATGTTACCTTTGATGAAAATTCCATATTTATTTCTAAGGAGGTGTCCGAGGGTGTTGAAAAAAGTAAGAATGCCGAGAAAGAGGTGGAGTTTGAGGTGGCTCCTGCCATTTTATCTATGTTTCCACGAGTTGTGAACGAGGAGGATGCCGAACCAGTTACTTCTAATCCTGTAACTACTCCAGATGAGGAGGAAAGTGATCAGGAAGAGTCTTCTAATCAACCAACTGATCCTACTAACTTGCCTAAACGTGTAAGTAAGAAGACCAGGAGGTTTATTGAGGAGCTTGAAGGCCGCAAGGTTTGTGGCAATAATTGCTATACTGAGGAGATGGTTGGTTATGCATTACAGGTAGCTGATGAAATTGAGTCTGAAGAACCATCATCTTATAAAGAAGCAATTGTTAGTAGTGAGTCAGTGCAATGGCTTGCTGCTATGGGTGAAGAGATGGAGTCTCTTTACAAAAATAATACTTGGGAACTTGTGCCACCACCAAAAGGGAGAAAGTTGATAGGGTGCAAATGGGTGTTCAAGAAAAAGGAAGGAACTTCAGAGGCTGAGACAATTAGATACAAGGCTAGACTTGTTGCAAAGGGGTTGGTCAGATAGAGAGAGTTGATTATGTGGAGATTTTCTCTCCTGTTGTGAGACACACTTCTATTCGTGTGTTACTAGCAATAGTGGCACATTATGATTATGAGCTTGAGCAACTTGATGTCAAGACTGCTTTCCTTCACGGGGAGTTGGAGGAAGAGATTCTAATGAAGCAGCCTGAAGGGTTTGAAATTCCGGGGAAAGAGCATTTTGCATGTCATTTGAAGAAGTCCTTATATGGACTTAAACAATCTCCAAGGCAATGGTACAAAAGATTTGACACTTTTATGGTAGAGCATGGGTATGAGAGAAACCCATATGATTGTTGTGTTTATCATAACAAGCTAGAAGATGGGTCTTTGATTTATTTACTCCTATATGTTGATGATATGCTTGTTGCTGCTAAGAAAATGTCGGATGTTGATAAATTAAAGAAGCTACTCAGTTCAGAGTTCGATATGAAGGATCTAGGATCCGCAAAGAAGATATTAGGGATGGAGATTTTCAGGGATCGTTCTAAAAGGAAGCTTTTCTTATCTCAGAAAGGCTACATTGAGAAGATACTCAGCCGTTTTGGTATGAGTACTGCTAAACCTTTAAATACTCCTTATGCTGTCGGTAAGTTAACTATATCTTCTGCACCTCAAACTGAAGCTGAGAAGTCTTATATGTCAACGGTTCCCTATGCTAGTGCAGTTGGCAGTTTAATGTATGCCATGGTTTGCACTAGGCCAGATATTGCACATGCAGTTAGTGTTGTTAGCAGGTTTATGGCTCAACCTGGTAAAGAACACTGGTTAGCGGTGAAGAGAATTCTTCGCTATATGAGAGGAACGGCGGATGTTGGCCTTGTTTATGGGAATGATGATGATTGTTTGGTTGTTGGATATTCTGATTCCGACTATGCTGCAGATGTAGATAGCAGGAGGTCCGTAACCGGGTATGTTTTTACACTTGGTGGTTCTGTTGTTAGTTGGAAGTCTACTCTTCAATCTTCTGTGACTTTGTCAACCACGGAGGCGGAGTATATGGCTTTGACTGCGGCTGCTAAGGAGGCTATATGGTTAAAGGGGCTTGTAAGTAAGCTTGGTCTACATCAAGAGATCGCTTCGTTATATTGTGATAGCTTAAGTGCTATTTGTTTGGCGAAGGATCAAGTGCGTCATGATAGAACCAAGCACATCGATGTCAGTTATCATTTTCTGAGGAACGAGAAAAGAATCAAGGTGAAGAAAGTGAGAACAGCTGATAATCCTGCGGATTGCTTCACTAAGCCGGTTCCATTCAGCAAGTTCAAACATTGTTGAATATAGACAGTTATGTCTAAACCCTTCGGGGTGCTGAGCTCGAGGTGGAGCCTTGAGCGGCCCGGTCCAGGGTTAAATGGACGCATGCCTAGTTTAGGGCTTATTGGACGGCAGACCCAGTCCAGGGTATATTGGATGGTTATAGACTCAAGTTGGAGTCTATGGTGTTCTAGTGTGAGTGCTCATTTACTGGAACATGGCAGATACTTGTCTACTTGAGAGTGACATGTATAGTGGTTGAGTGGTTTGGAAGTCGTTTGCTCAATGCGACTGTCCGAGTCAAGGTGGAGAATTGTTAGTATGTGACTCGTATGTCGCGTACGAATATGTCGGAATTAAAGATGAGAAATAAAATTAAAGTACGAAGAAGCAAAGATAAGAAATGCAAGCAGGTATTCGCAAGTGGCATGCATCTTGCTGTAGCATGATTTCTTGGCTACGTGTTTTGGCTTTCTATTTGAAAAGTTAATAGCCAAGTGGGAGTTTCCTTATTTGGTTAGGCAAGAGTTGTCTAGTACTCCGTATTATTGTTTCTTTAGTTTAGTTTAGGAATAGTTTGTTTATTATTATTTATTTCCTAATTCGATTAGTCTTAGTTAAGGTAGCTTACTTTATAAACACTATCTTAGCCTAGTTATTCTTTAAGGAGAGATTTGTGAGGCAAACACATTGAGAGGTTTAAGAGGCAGATCTAGAAAACCTCTGTGCTCATCTTTTGTAATCTCTAATTCTCCCGACATAGTGAAATATTTTCCCTCGCCCTTGTGGACGTAGCTATCGCATTGATAGTGAACCACGTAAATCTTGTGTCTTTTATTTATTGCATCTACTCCAAGACACTTCCGCGCATAACAATTTCCTTTTTCCCTCTTCATTACCCCAAACTCCTCTATACTGGTAGTAGTAGTGGATGTATGGATTAGTAGGTATAGAAGGGGTGATGTTTGATTACTAACTAGTTTCTCACCTTATGCAATGCAAGAGTTTGTGCAAATTAACCTTAACTAAACACTGTCTAATTGATATTTTAAATTGTAAAGTCTTATAAGACTATAGTGGGTCTCGTTTTCGTGAGTAATGTTTCCCCATGCAAAAAAAAAATGTGAACTTTTTTTCCAAACCGCTTTATGAATATTTGATATTGAAAAGTAGTAAGAGAAAAGAATATGAATTATGTATATCTTCTTATTCAATTACCATCAAAGCAACAACATATATACAAGGATGTTATTGTCCTAGTTGCTACTACTTCCAAATCTTATGATTACTAAAGAGGTAATTACAACATATTTACCATAATAATAATAATATTACATAATATCAAACAATATAATACATATATTATTCTTTCACTCCCCCTCATGTTGGAGCACTTGAAGGTTCAATGCCCAACATGTGTTGCAGTCGATCAAACAACTCCCCTCTTAGAGCTTTAGTAAACAAATCCGCGATTTGTTCTTCGATTGTAACATGTGTTGCATTGATCGTCTTGTTGATCAAAGGTTCACTTATAAAATGAAAGTCGATTTCTATGGTTTTCGTACGATCATGAAACACGGGATTCTTAGCTATGTGTAGTGCAGCTTGGTTATCACAGTAAACGCGCATAGGATGCCAAGAACAATTTCAACCATACTAGTTCACCAGTCAAAGCGGCTAGTGCTTTATACTCCGTTTCGGTCGTAGAACGTGTTACTGTATGATACTCCATGAGTAGGGTGCCCTTGAACAGATCCATTGAGGGGCTTAAATGACTACTGATTAAAGAGATTGAAAGTACTACTGATATAAAAACAATACACTTGTTTTATGGTTATCCATGCAAATAAACTTCACAGTTAAGCGTGCTTGGCTGAGCGTAGTCTTAGGATGGGTGACTTCGAGGGTAGTTCCCGGGATGCGCACGAGTGAGGACAAAATGTGCTGAAAAGGACATGTGTTGATATGTGGGCCATTTACACATCCACGCGGAAAATATGGAGGTTTTTGAAACTTTTAATACAAACCACGCGCAGAGTATCAAGCATGAATTCGAGAAAGTGTAAAAGTACTACAAGGAGGGAAACTAAGTCCCTCAAAACAACAATAAAACCAAAAGATAGAGTCTAGCGATAAGGTAATCGTCGAAGTGTCAACGCTCGCTAGCTCACACATGTCTCGCCCAAAACCAACACCGACTTCAACCTGTTCACTCATTAAACATAAATGCCACAGTCAGCGGGAGTAACTCGGGGTTCTCCCAACCATATCAAATAATAACAAAGGTAATAGATCATGTAATCATACATCAAAAGACATATATAAATATCATGCCAATTCCAACGATAAACATTACATATTAACAATATGAGCATGTGAGAATTATCAATGGTATAACAACCATACATCAAAGTCATATAAAACAACATATTATCATAATCATCCATCAAGTGAATCAAACATACTCTCACGGTAAATGAAATGCACTAGCATCGGAAGTGTGCAAGGCAATACGACCATACACTCTAATCCTCCCAGTAGTACTACGATAATAAAATACTGTCCTTGCCTAAACCTGGCCAGACTCTCGGGATAAACGTTTTCTGACTCAACATGCGATACACGTTTTGCATCCAAGACTCGGTCGACAAAACGGAAGCCGAGTACCCCAAATTCTGCAAAACGGTGCGAAAGAGCCAGAAAGAGAATAAGTATACTAAATAAGGCAAAACGGTAACAGAAAGGTTATCAAATAAAATTCAAGCAAGTCCCCTACATGCAATGACACCACCTCGCACGAATACAACATTAGACGGATGGATCAATCAACGTCATGCGTTCGCCTCCCAACAACGTCGTGATATTTAAACTAGCACAAACGGGATGATTACTACAGTGATATGCTTATATGTCTTGTTACTATACTCAAGTACCCGACTCAGTGATATCTGAACATGACCGAGCACTACTCAAAATCATCCTCCAAACACATGTACTTAAATTACGGAGACTTTAATCCAACTAAGTAATGAGGACACACTATAATGAGAGCTTGAGTCCATCCAAACAAACACCATTACTCTAACCATTGAAGGCATACAAAGGCCATTTGAATAAGACATGTGAATAAGGCATATGACTTGTGATAAAACTCATACATGAATATTCTACAACATTTCATAAAATTATAGTGTAGAAAAACCATAAATTCATCACTTACAAATCATATAAGAAGGGAATGAAAATGAGAAACTGAGGTTCCCAGCCGGTAGTGTCATGCTTTTCATTTTCATACCCTTCGAATATGATTTCTAAGTGGTGAATTTATGGTTTCTCACCAGCAAGAAAAGAAGGGAATGAAAATCAGAAAGAGGGGATATCATACAAATTATATAAGAAGGGAATGAAAATGAAAATGAAAATGAGAAACAATGGCCGGGCGCTACGCCACCAGCAATAAAATGAGGAAAGGATCACAGGGCTTGCAACCGATGTAGGCACCGGCATCCGGCCCGTCGGCTAGGCACCTCGGACCAAAACACACAACTCAAACAACATATGGACTTCCCAGCCGGCTAGGCCACTGGCGTCTGGTACCCCGTCTAGGACACACGAGACTACCATAATAAACTTCAACTTACAAGGGGCTCTAAGCCGGCCAGGCCACCGGCGGCCGGTACCCCTGCTGGAACACAGAACACCACGAAAACACACATCAACTTATAGGGATTAAAAGTTGGGGTGTTTAATACTCCATGCATGGGGTACCCTTAAAAAGATTCATTGAGAGCCTTGAATGACTAGTGTTTAAAGGGATTAAAAGTACTACTCATATCAATCAAGTGCACTTTGTTATCCATGCAAAAGAACTTTACAATTCCCCTCTTCATTTTCTTCTATTCCGACCTTATTTAATGCGTTTTAGTGTCGGTTTTATTGCATTTTGGTTATTATTACGCTTTACTTTCATATCATGAATTCCCGTCTCATTTTATAGGAAATGAAGAAAGAATGAGACGGGATGAGAAGCAAGAAACCGTCTCTAAGCAAATAAGGAAGGGAAGAAATAAAAGAAGAAGAACAAAGAAATGAAGAAAGGAAGAAAAGGAGAGAAGGAAGAGGAAAAATGGGTCTCACCCGGTCCAAGCCACCGGCAGCCGGGGCCGGCTGAGCACCCCATATATTCCCAACAACAAAGAAAGGAAGAAGAAGGAGCAGGGAGCCCCAGCCGGTCCAGGCCACCGGCGGCCGGCCAAACCGGCTGGGGAGAGGATAAAGGAAAAAAAATAAGACGAAAGAAGAAAAAAAAGCAGGAAGGCCCAGCCGGTCCAGGCCACCGGCCGGCCGGCTGGGACCCCCAGTCCGCATTTCCAAACCCTCTTCTTATTTTGAACCCTTAATCCACCAACCTATAAATACCCCTCTCTTAATTCATTTTGGACACACAACCCTAGACACAAGAACCCTAGTAATTAATAAGAAATATCTCCCTAATTAGTACTCTAATCTCTCTTAATTAGTTATAATTACTCAATTTTCTAGTTAGTTATCTTTAGATATAGTCTTTCTCTTAGTTAATAGTGAAGATTTGGGTTGTAATTTGAAGACAAGAGGAGACTCTTATTCGATTATTAATCCAAGTTTCAATCTTTCTTACAAGTTTGGTATAATTTCTCATCTCAATTTCATTACTTGTCTTTTAATTACTTGTTCTTGTTTATTTACCTAGTTTTCATGTTGAATATGTCTTCTCTTGTTTATTTCATATCAAAGTCTTTATCTTTAATGTCTTCCTCTATTAATATGAGTGAGTAGTGTATTGCTAGGGTAAGATGGGGGATTTATTGTAGGTTTATGGGTCGATTATGGTAATTGGGCATAAAGATTAAGTCTTTTGGTAGTCTATTTGTTTTGTGCACACAAGGTGTTTGTTGGAATGCTTGAATGAGTAATTTGAGTCTTTTCCATGTTTAACTACTAGTTTAAGTGAGAGCTTAGACTTGTATTTTTTTTGTGTGTGTTGGATGTTTAGGGGGAGGTTAGGGCGAGAACCCAATCGAACCTTAGACTAGGGCTCGTTTCGCATCGAGAGGTGGAGGCTTGCCTTTTAATCCGTCTTACACCGAGAGGCGGAGACATGTTTAGACTCATATTTAGACTAGTCCTAACCCTCACCATGATTGACCTATACTTACATTAATGAACCCATCCACCCTAGTCCCTTTTAATTCTTGTTTTATATCGCATCTTTGCCTTCTTGTTAGTCTTGTTTAGCATTAATCACCTCTAATTTGCTTCTAGCTAGAATTAAACTAGAATTCGACCAACTTAACTTAGAGCCTTAATCACCTTCCTTGTGGTTCGACCTCGACTACCCTACTACATTAGTTGAGTTATTTGTTTGACCGGGGAAAGGCGATTAACCTTACGTCAATTTGTACCTTGACAATCCCTTAAAAACTAATATTATCCAATCTAGAGTTAAATATTAGTACCCTTAAAACTATTTATAATATCAAAATATTACTAATACTAGTAATGATTTTTGGGTATATTAGAGTGAATAAAATAATGGAAGTTCTTAACTTAGAGAGATGTGAGATCAAAATGCATCAATGAATAATAAGATGGGATGATCTTTAAAAATGAGAAAAACAACCCCTTATGCACACAAGTGTGTCGTGAAAGGGTGTCCTAAAAGGGATCAATGGAAGCAAATCCATCTTTCTCGTTTTTGTCTTATCAAAAAGTAGCCTTGGGTCTAGGATGATTAGCCATAATCATTTTATTTTTCTTACAATAAATTAAACACCCACTAAGGCTCATTAGCCTTATAATTTTCGGCCCCCATATGTAGAATAGGTCTATTTTAAGTTTGTCAATTGTCAATTGTATTATGTAGTGATATGTGACATATCTCAAGACTTATGTCAAAATTAATGCGTATTAACCTATTAAATATCATTATTTAATAAAAATAAATCACATACAATAAATTAACTAGTGATTCATAATCACATAAAATGGATCATATTAATATAATTCACAACATTTGTAATTATAATTAATCTATCATTCTCGTTTCAATTGTTTCATAAACAATAAACATATTTTAGTAATTAAACATTTTAATTGCTATATCAAATCTTATTTAATCAAATTACAATAAGATATGAATTCTCACTCATGAAAATATTATTCATTTTTAAGGAATTAATCAACTCGTATCTTTATACGACTAATCAATTTATAGATTCAGAGAGTTGTCATAGAGGTATGACCTTAAGAGATCAACTAATCACCACCGTCAAAGACTGTAATGTCAAACACTAGTTAGGAAATCATTACCGATAAATGTTGATCAGTTGACTAGATAATAGCTCGAATTATCCCTTATGCAGTCTTATTATGATATTTAAACATGTGATCGCACTATTGTCGAGGACACATACTCCAACAATCTCCCACTTGTCCGAGACAAGTGTGTGCAACCAATTCTCTTGTCCTGTTTCTATCTCCCACTCACTGCAAGGTGCCTTGCAAGTCGTACTTGCTTTTGATCATATCAAGAGTGGTTTCT
The DNA here is from genome assembly GCA_022085475.1 of Heliosperma pusillum. Taxonomy (NCBI): domain Eukaryota; kingdom Viridiplantae; phylum Streptophyta; class Magnoliopsida; order Caryophyllales; family Caryophyllaceae; genus Heliosperma; species Heliosperma pusillum. The sequence continues at coordinate 1,363 of JAIUZE010008774.1, read as the reverse complement.
TCGGTCTGGAGAGTAACTATTGTTGGACCAATTTCATAGTTTTGATAATGACATGTGCTTACGTAATAATATGTTTTACTCGATATATCATATGCGTGTAATTGTGTGCTTTAGTCTTATTATAGCTAGCAACAATTATGAGAAGAAAGATCAAAGTTAGGCATAACTTTGATAAAATCTGTGAGACAAAGTTATAACAACTTCAGGAATAACTTTGAAAGTGAACATGGAAGTTATAGCTAACCAGGCATAACTTTAAAGAAAATCGCTTCAAACAAGATCTACATAAAACAACACGAGACTCAAGATGGAGGGTCTTTGTGATCAAGATGAAGAGATGATCCGTATACTGAAGATCTTTGTGAAGATTAGATAGTATAGGTCGTCATTCGGTAACTATTCCATTTGAGAGATTTTATGTTCAAAAGTTATAGCTTTAGTCTATGACTTTGGATGATAAAATATTGATGCATGATTTTGGAAATAAAATGTTTTGAAATGTTTTCAAAAGTGAAAGAGTATTTTTATATTTATCAAAGTTTTATTAGAGAATATATTTATGAGATTCTATTGGTTAGTTAGATCAGACTTTTATGGGTTGTCATGCTACATAGGGTTTCTAATATATTCTATCTCAATTTGTTGTTAACCTAATTAGCCCACCTAGTGTTTGAGCCACCTAGGGTTTCGTGAAACCTAGTGTTTGAGCCACCTAGGGTTGCGTGCCTCCTAGGGTTTCGTGAGCTATGGATTTCGGCCTCGATAGGTTATTTTCCTTGTTTACCTAATTTAGGATTCTACTATATCTTTACAACAATATTTTGAGATATAAAGATAAATATATTTCTATAAGATAAACCAAATAATATTTTGAGATAAAGATATTTCTAAAAGATAAGCAAATATTATTTTATGATAAGATAAGTATCTTTATTAAATATTATACTAGGGTTTTAGATCTATTATGATTCTACTACTATAAATACTCATTCACATACAAATTGCCAAAAACACGAAACACACATACTTTACACGGCTATTTATTTTACTTGTGTTGATTTTCCAAAATCGTTTTAAAGCAAACCTTTGAGCAAATATTTATTATTTTTAGAGTTTGTTTTTAAAAGAGTTGTGCATCAATTATTATCAATCGCTTGAGTGAAATACGTTATTGGATAATAGTACATCATTATAAGCCTACAATTCTTTAACGGGAATTTGTGTGAGTTATATTGTACTTTCTTATTAGCGTAAGATAGTATAGAGTATTTAGCGATACTCACCTTGAGTTATAATCATAGTGTTGATTATACGAGTGGGTTGGTACTTTTTGTAATCCGTAGAAAGGTACTAAAAATTATTA